>JAYRBW010097469.1:0-43078 GCA_036023295.1 Invenusta paracnida | reverse complement strand
TAATAATGTCAACAAAAATAATTTATTAATACATATTATTATATTTGGTGCGTGACTTTTGCCTCACCCTGTATATATAAGACAACGCCAATTTGACTTAAAAAATGTATTATTTAGCTTTAAGTTATAATATTATACATGAATATCATAACATGTTTCTTATGTATAATTGCATACATTTATTGACTTGACTATATGATATATAAACAAAATAATATAATTATTTTGATATACATTAATATCGTGTGTAAGGAGAAAATACATAATAGTAAAAGTAATGCTTTTTTTACCGGGCAGCTTAATAAATGACTAACTATTTTTTGTATTATTTGATATATAGATAAATTTAGGTAATATATAAAGAATTTTAAAAGATATGTGAAAATATATACACTTGTTAAACTTTAAAATTATTGTTTCTATATATAAATAGCCATTATACAAATGGCAAACTGTGAAAAGTACATAAAACTTTCATGAAACAGAATTTTTTCAAAAGTAAGCATTTAAAAAGTTGAGTATTAGATAAAACTTATAACAACAAACGTCTCAAAATATCATCAAAAATGTTATAGGGACATCATTAAACACGTGTGTGCCATTTTACCCTTTCATTCTGATTTTTAAATTAATAAAGACGTACTAAAAAAGTTAACTGAACTAAATATAATAATAAACAAGTGTTCAATTTATCAAAATAAATAAAAAATATATTGGCACTACTGCATTTTTCTGAAAATGATGTTTAATTATGCCCCCTTGTCTCCTTAATAGTTCCTGCATCTAAATTTGAATGTACTTTCTAAAAATACGAAGTGTGATGTTTGATTTAATACAAACGTTTGCATTATAGTCTGGAAATAAAAGTTTCAGAGATTCTAGCGAAATCGAAGAACTAGCATCCAACTATCGTATAGCACATATATAAACTTTGTTACTCAAACTAATCTTTTAAACATATGGTTTGGAAACTAAAGGATAGTGGAGATCAAGACATGTTCGACGGTCAAGTCGGTTGAGCAAAGGACGTGTAGCATCCTCAAGCATTTATACTCACTGAGATGTGACGTTCGACTTTAATAACAGTTTCAACTTTTTCCTCCCAGACAATATGTATACTGTCTTAAAACAAGGGTACTTTGAGCTGTATGTATGTACCTTGGATTTTGTTCTACCTTTGACACAGAGTACACATTGAACACCACCACACCTTTGGGTATGGCAACGAGAGATATAACATAGCAAGATCTACGCATCTATAACTACTGATTGTATGTTTTAATACTATATACCCTCAAACTGAAGAAGAGAAAGTGATATAATGTAGATATGTATCTTCTACATAAGTCGCACTGAAGCAGGTGGTAGGTATAGTATTCCTCCTCGTCTTCATTTCCCAAACTGATGATGATGTATTGTAGTCTCTCATGACCGGCCTGTCCTGCTCTGATGAGGTGTTTGCCTTTTGTCATAAATCAACAAGACGACAGTCAAGAAGAGAAGAGAGGAGACTCTTGTCGAGTCGAGGAGAGCCACAAGATTACTCGGGCAACTCGAGTGAGCAAAAACCGCGTCTTCAGATGGACGAATTTATCACCTGTTTCTATAAACAAGTAGACCGTCTTGTAGGTACTAGACTATTCTACAATCATACATACAATCATACATGGTAGGCTACTAGAAGACGTAGACGGGAAGAGAAACACAATATGTACCATGTTGTTTAAAAAAGAAATGATGGCTGAATCCTTGACATTCGATGTGCTTTTAATTTGGTTATCTATTTCTTCTATACTATTCGATCATTCATCTTAAATCTTCCTCAGAAATTAGTTTTATTTTACTGTAATTGTTCTAATAAACGCCTCCTTATACTGGATGTGAAAATAAACGCCCCCTTCAATATACGTCTCCAGTGCGTTTATTGGAGATCTGGGTAGGTACCGCATATTGCAAGTATTGGACTTTAAACTTAATTATCAAGTTATGGAAGATTTTCTAGATTACAGTGTTTTCCAATTTAATTAAAATTCTCGCTTTCTCAAATAAGCGTTCCTCTAAAATATTTTAGAAATATATACACCCCAGGGCAGCGTACATTAGGGCGTACATTATAGAAATGATGATTATAACCAGAAAATATTTATGTCAAAGAAGCCACTTTAATATAGAATCTGTATAATTCAAATAAGTAAAGGAAAAAGGAGATTATATGCAATATTTATACATAAATAATAAAATGGCGGATTATTATTAACGGTATAATATTTGTTTAGGATTGAGGTACCATAAAGGTTCTGGTTAAATAGCGGAATTTGTTTATCAGAAACATTTATCCAAGGACCATTTTTGTTGAACGTAATGAACATCATCAGGTCAAAGTATATATATATACATAAAGAAGTAGTTCAATATATAAGAATAATTGAAATCGTTTGTGAATATAGAACGGCCGTATGTAATTGACAATAATATATACAGGAAAATCTGACGTATTATATGTTTAATCTTATAATTATGAATACATTCTTTTTATAATTATTTGAAGGAGATAAATAAATTGGATACAATTTTGCATAAATATTTATACTAAGATTAGCTATATTTTTTTATTGAAAAAAATTTTTTTATTGAAATTTATATTGAAATATCAAATTATCGTAATAAATATTTAAATATACATTTTACAAATATATTTGCATAACTTCGGCCATCAAAAAAATATTTCAAGATAATATGCGAGACTAAATATACACTGCCATCATACGCATTCGTACGGCTAGATCCTTTGATTTAAACCGATTTTTTTAATCATAAATAAGCAAGATGAAACTACATCATTCACTTGTTGAATTTATTGTATAGAGGAAAGGGATATTAAATTAATTACCATTATTAGAAGTAGCTATTACAATTTAATTGCGTAGAATTTTAAAATTGAATTTCTATTCAGCTTAAACACAAAATTTCCTTAAACATATAATTGCTAAATTTTGTAAACCAAGTATTTGTTCTCGCTTCTACTATAACAACATTTTACATAAATTATTTCTCTTATCTATTTTCTTGCTGAGCTTGGTAATTCTTCTCTTTGTTTTTTAGTGCCGATAACTTTCTCTGTTTTACAGGGGGTCATAATAAATATTCATGAAAAGGTTGCAGTAATAAATTGTACAAGAAACATAAAAGTGTTTTCAAATGCCAAAAACCAACAAATTGAAAGAGTAGGCATCAATGCCTCTTTATATTAGAAAATAATTCAATTTATTAATTTGATTTGAAATATTCCAATACATTTTTTATTGCCAAGAAGCCATGTTTACCATTAGCGATAGAAATTAATTATTTATGTGGAAAAATAATATAAAGTCAACTTTTATAAAAGCTTTTGCTATATTTATTAAGTTTTATATATAAGTACATATATATACAGACATCATATTTATAAAGATGCTATAAGTATAATGATATTTATACATATATATAATATACTGTGCCAATTTTGAATACACGTTATAAGTATATATATATATATATGTATATCAACTATTTTATAAAAAAACTAATTTCAAGAGAACAGTGCAATATCAAATTAAAATATATATTAATCCAAGCTGTAATAATTCAAATGTTATTTATTGTACATATATGTATGTATCTAAAATATGTTGGAAAATATATTGGAAAACTTTAAAAAACATATAATTTAAATTTAGAAAAATGTACTTTTATTTCCATATCTCTGTCTGTACTCTATTGACTAAATCTCTTTATTAGACATGAGTAATTTAAAAAGATATATAATAATCTAAATTGTTAACATGTCTAATCTAAACAGATACATTGCCTATAGGTATTGTTTATTTAAATATTTATTTGCTAAAAACAAAAAGCAACTTTTTAGTACAACGATATCAATGACTATTTACACATCCCATTTCTTCATAATATTTCATGCATTTTGTACAGTAATTAATATTATTCTATTTTTATCATTATCATATGAAATTCTCCATGTATATTGTATTATAATATAATCGGATATATTGAATATTATAATTAGATTAGTTTTAAATTAAAAAGTTAACTTGACGAATAGGAACTTTATTAATTAATAAATAATTAAGGCGTAATTCAACATTGTGCGATCTATGTAAGAGGCATCATTTATTTAATTTACAACAAATTATTCATTCATACAAATTATTTAATTTATATATTTGTAAATTTAACAATATTATTGATATAAAGATTTAACAGAAGAAAATAAAACGACTTCATTCTATTTGGTATAATTCAATGCTTAACAATCTAGTTTGATAATAAAACTCGCCTTTACTTTTACTAAGTATAATACAGATAAATTCCAATAGTTTTCAGTTAATAAGTCAGCCTCCAATTATATTCCACCTTTATACAGAAATATTTCTTCCTTTCATTTAGAGAAAAAAGTTTTAACATGTTTTTAGATGAATGCCGTATATGCGCAATTGGCTTTTGAAAATGTATCACATTTTAGAAATACAACTTTTTAGAGTACAACAATAATTACTATAATGCGTGTATATATGCAGGGATTTAATAAGTATTCTTTATATTAACCATCGATTACGGATATCGGGCACTTTCGCGCTTCTATATCCCAAGGGGAGAGGTGGGAGAAGCTCCCCTTCAACGTCTACGCATCCTATAGTAGAGTGCGTTTTGAAACATTGCATGTTATACTGAAACAAAGAGGTTTTGTCTTGGAAAAATAGTCAAAACACATTTTTTTAGTTATAACATTCTATTTAAAAAACGTTCTTCATATTTTATGTAAGAAAACTTAGTTTTAGTATACTTCATGATTTATCATATGGAACTAATCAATACCCGATTGGTTCTACTCAATGTACCAAAATGGTTTATTTTAGGGCGTGGTCAGGTGACCACCTCTTTGGATGCACAATAGTGAATACAGAGCTAAAATAGGAAATCTTTATTTTAGGAAAAGTCAGAAATTTACAGGAAATTTGCTCCATTTTTGCATATAAAAATCATAGCAAAATAATTAGTTGGCCCCCTCCATCTCCCCTTTCCCGGTATGAATCTGATTATTCAGAAAAACGTAACTTAATCAAAAATTGAAGTAAATGAATACTATTCATAATAAATAAATACATATAGTTTTATAAAGATATACAAAAGTTGGTTTGTTTGAATAATTTCGCCAACTTTCTTGTAATTAATTTTGCTCATTCTTATTTGGTAATTTATTTTAAGAAAGTGTTATTCTTATTGTCGGAAGAAAGTTTCGGTTAAGACAGCCTTATGTATGCATTTTGTTTCACAATTAGGATTATATATTAGAATTAAAAATTCCCTAGAAAATCCCTATTACATTGTGAATTTAACTCGATCAAATATGTTTATCTCTTGTGATCTTTAGAAACATCATACCCGTAGATTGAATTATTTAATAGAAAAAGACTTATATAAAAATCAACATGAATGATAACAAAATAAAACGATAATAAAATTTAAAAAAAATATGCACATGGAAGTATCAGGTCTATTTTTTATAGAATAATATCAAACTTCTAATTAAACATTTTAGAAAATGACTACCAATTCAACTGCTAATTAATCTGTGACTATCTCTATACTGGCATGTATTTTATCACTGTTATCCGTTACATGGAATGGATAATTTATCTCAATGGAATTGTGGAGAATCAGACAGAGGCACCTGTGACTACTACTCTCACCATATCGTATTTTATGTGAAACTATTGTCAGGTACAACAAAAAGAGATGCGCCTACTGCACCAAAAGAAGTAGAATAAAGTACGGAAGTGTTTTATTATATTGGCCTGAATATGTATAGATAAGTAGAGTCATCCTCTAAGCATCCCAAAAGATGATACATCTTCACCGACCGTGGCGATATCAAATTGAAATATGGGTAAGTAATTCCAATTATCGGCAACCTGGTTTGATCTTCAATTCAAATGGTGCAATTCTATCTGTGAATAGAGCTCAATTCAACACCTCAATTCCATTCATGATGTTATAAAAATCAATTATTCAGACAAAGTGTGCTTTTATGTCTTACAATGTTAACGACCCAGTGAACAGGTGTTAATTATATTTGTAGACTCTCCATTGTAAGATAAATCTGGCGTACGGTTTATTCAATACATATAAAACAAAACTAGGCTTAAACATTAGAAATTAATATAGAAATAGACATAGAATGACAAACTGAACTAACTATGTGAAGTGTTTGATAGATATATTACACGAATAATTCAATAAACCACATTTTCTTAGTGGGCCGGACTAAAGTATACTATACTTTTTTCACTTGAATGTCCAATATGGGTGTCTCCGTATTCCTCATATAAAAATTAATGCCCCATTTCTAATAAACACATTTTGTTAATAAATGTATATATATATATATATATATATATTGAAAATCTATGAAGGTATAATTATTGCCATTCTAACTTGATTAATTTAGACATTATGGATTTTGAAGTAAAAACCACTTGAAATTTTTGAAGTAATTAAAACAATTTATTTGAAAAATAGACCGAACTTCTGATGTATCTTCACATAATAATCATGGTCAGAAAATATAAAAAGCAGCATTACAATTCTTATATAGAGAAAGAAGAGCGTCAAAGTTACATAATAAAACAAAAAATAAACAAGGTGTGAGTGAAAATCATAAAATAGACATAATAAGACATTTGGCTATACTGCCATTGACATAAAAAAATCCAATTTATTTTTCAAATAAATGTTTTTAATTATTTCAAAAATGTTCAAGTGGTTTTTACTTCATTCGCTCCACAGTGACTTTACTGTTTAAATCTACTCATTTGGGATTTTATAAATTTAGAATAATCGCTGTTTTTTTATTAAACTCTCTTCTCCAATAAGCTACCTTAAAACAGCTACAATTTAAAATAAACGCGCAGGTCATTTATTAGACACATTAAGGTACATATTATTATATAATAAAGTAATATATTATATTACTAACTCATATAAGCGTTTTAACAAAATCTAAAGCCAAAGTTTTAGTTAGAAATTGAAGATGAATAAAAATATAGTATGTACTTTTCTTTAATAATCATACTCGTCAATTGTTTCAAAAACTAATTTGTATTATTCATTTATACTTCATCTCGCTTATAAAGTTCTAAAGTATGGAATATTTCAAGGGCACATTATAAATCACAAATCAAAGTTTAATATTATGACTAGTAATAAAAAATAGTTTTAGTATCAAAGTTTAGTTTCCAGATTAAAGGTCTCATTTTAGAAAAATGACGTATAGGCATATAGT
Source organism: Invenusta paracnida (assembly GCA_036023295.1). NCBI lineage: Eukaryota > Metazoa > Platyhelminthes > Proseriata > Coelogynoporidae > Invenusta > Invenusta paracnida. Next base: position 35,739 of record JAYRBW010097469.1, on the reverse strand, counting down.
AACTTCTCAGTTTTTCTGACTTATATTTCCCCGACAAATATATAATTACTGTCAGAATGATCCATATTAGTAGGCAAAGAGTTTGACATTTGATGTAATTGAGATTGCTATAAATAATGTTTTAGAACTTTTTGAAAGACTATGATTTTGTCACATATAATTTTATAATAAATATGTCTAAAAATATACAATTTTCTCATAATAATGTCCATTATTATATTATTATTTACAAGATGTAAAGATTTTTACAACCCATCTAATTATATAGAATTCATAAAACTGTTTTTATTACTCAAAAAGGAATATTTACCTATATTGAATAACTTCAAAATATATCTAATGTATTAAATAAAATTAACACCATCAAACGTATGATTTCATTTATAGCATTGCTAATTTATTGTAATTTTCATTTCCATTTACCTTTTCAATTAGTTTCAAGCACAGACTTCTATTATATATTTGGTTGTAGTTTATCAAGTAATTCCATCGTTTTATCTTAATTTAAACAAAAGAAGACATATTATGTATGGCATATAAACAGGGGCATACGCAGTAAGAATGTTGTAAACAAAATAATATTTCAATGATAATTAAGGATATTAAAACTACTAAATATAGATATCTTTGTCAAATTATTTCAAGGTACTCACAAATTTCAAATATTTCCCTGGTCATTGAATATATTTTTCAAAGTTAATTACACTTAGTTGTTTTAATTAATAGTTGACTGAGATAAAACATCTTCTTGAATTATATATACCTTAATATTTAGACTTCAATTTACAAATGTATATATATATATAAGTTGTTTCCTACTTTTTTAATGTGTAAATTTTATGTACTAGTGATTTATTTTGTCAAACATACCTTCTAATTTCATTTAATATTTCTATACATTGGGGGTGCATATAAAACACTATATATATATACGCAACAACTAAAGCTAGCTTATCCTCAAATACTTCTTCAAATGTATTTTTACAAATCACTGACAAATACCCCCTACATAATATCTAATATCCGTTATATTTAAAAAAATTACAAACATATGTAACTCAAAAAACCTCAGTAAATCTGTGAAGATGGTTGATGAAAGGGGGGAGCCATAATTTTCTCCCTGCTACGAAACAGGAGATTGAAGAGGAATAGAAAACAATTATACATTTTAAGAAGGTTAGTGTCTACCCCTTAATATGTAGAACTCTGTGTAGAAGTGTGTGTGTGTATTTTGCTAGCCTACTGAGCAAGTACCTTATTTCCTGTGCATTCTAGAAGTGAGTATAGCTTAAATTCTATGCTGGGTAGATTGTTGTACATTTATAGGAAATGTCCTGAATAGAAGTGGCCTGTAATACGTATACATATATATATATATACACTTTCAACTAGATTTTTTATAAAAAGGTATCTTTTTATATGAGCATAATATGTGTGTATAAATATAGGAAATATATAACATTATTAACGCTTGTTGACATTATGATAATAATATAGATACAGCCTGAAATATACGCAAAGGTGATATTGACACTTTTTATGTGTTAATCAAGAATGTATTACAATATAATATTGATGGAGAAAGTTTCATAATGTTTACATATCTTTAAATAAATATAAAGAATACCTGCTTACAAATATCACTTATTAATTTACAATTGTAAAGTGATATTATGTACAATAAATATTTTGGATTCAATAGCTAGGTATAAACAGTTCAACTGAATTATACAAAGCTTATCGAATCCTAAAAATGTAGTTTTGTGCGTTATTTATCTTTTCTGTAGAATATTGCATTTGATATTCATTTGATAAAGATAACATTCCCAAAATATTTATACAGGCAAATGGAATACCTATTTACCAAGTAACGCAAAAGGTACATTTCTATTTAAACAGGAATGTAGGTATATAGGAATTAAAATGTAAGCAAAAGACAAATTTCCTAGCTCTAATGCTTATCGACCTGAGCTTGTATTACAGATTTCTTAAATATATATGAAAACAACAGTGCAGATTAATTAGTGAGATTTTACGTTTGTTTCTCCTTAATTTATGATGCAAAAGTTGTACTATATTTTGGTACAGATTAATTAAAGCTAATTAGTGAAATCATTATATACTCGCACTTGCTTCGTTTTCATTTAGTTACAATATCAATTCTCATCTTAACTCAGGTTATTAATAAACAAATAAACTGGTCGCATGTGCAATATATTGTATACAAACTACGAAACTGACAACATATTTTGTATATAACAGAAGCAAAATTAATACCAAATTCTGAATTTATTATTAAAAGTAAAATAAATACGAACACAATATTTAAAAATTGTATTTATACTCAATTGGTAAATAATATTTAAACGTAATAAAATAGTATTATTTGATTTTTTTATAATTATAAATTAAAATTTGCACAAAATTATCTGTCAGGATGACTTTATAAAAGCTATAATGTATTTTAACACATAAATCGATCTATATTATGTATACTTTTAAACCAAATAAATAAAATTGAAGACTTAATTGTTGACCTTTATATTGATGACTTAATGTAGGCGTTTTATTAGTACATATCATCATATAACTACTTCATAATCTACTAAACCTGCTCTAATTTGTCTTTAATTAGCATATTTGTAATAATTTGTAGTTAAGTTTTCCGATTTCTCTCTTACAATGAATTTTAACAAACACATGTTTTATTTGTATCAAAATGTTTAGGTATATATTATTTCATTTTGAACTATATGAGTAAATATATTTAATGTAATATTTGAGTACATATAAGTAAAAAAATTAGATAAACGAAATAAATTATTGACAAATAATTGATCCAGTTAAACAGGCCAAACTATAAAAATTTAAAATAAACTTTCGTAAAAATCAAGTTGATTACGTAACCAATAACACAATTTTATTACTATTGTACTCAGCAACGATTGATTATACTCACAGCTATAACGGTATATCCACATATAGATACATATACATACGAGAGACTATTTAAAATGTGGCAAACTCCCTGGAGAAAACAGCCTATTGCATAATCATGCAAATTCATGGTAGATCCAACTTCTTAACACTTACGGTCAACGTAACATGTCAGGAAGAGGGTGTAGTGGTCACTATTTCTTGAGCGGATATCGAAGAGCTGTGGGATATAATCTAAAGAGTCGAGTCATAACGGGGGTCGTCAAGCATAATAAGGTGGTCTCTCAGAATGATTCATTCATTCATTCATTCAGAGGTTTGAAATCTCCTTTCCACAATGAAATCCATGATAGTAAAGGATCATTAAACAGGCGCCCGCCCTCTTCTCTAATCCACGCTGTGCGCGCGATAAGATTTCCTCTTTTTGGTGGCTGACTGAATACTTCTCAGTGAGCGGAACCAACAATTTGGGAAACGAACTTAAGCTCCTGTTAGCCTTAAAAGAGAAGATGAGCATAAATAAATGCATTTTTAAGTGTTGAAAATTCCCCAACTAACTGGCAAAGCTATTAAAGAAGAAGAAGGAGAGGTAGGTTGACATTTGAGAGAAGTCTGAATAAACCAAGTTTTAACATCTGAATTGGCAATCAGCGTCTGAAGTCTTGGAAACTATCGAAGTTCCCAGAGGAGCATGGAGGAGGAAAGAAGAAAACTTTGAGATTGCGACACACTAGTGCGATCATAAGACGTCAAGTGAAACGAATTCTACCGACTCTCTGTCAGATAAGTTTTGCCCTTTCGCCCCGCTGAAAGCGCCTCTCCACCTCAAGCTTTCTCAACCACCGTTGCCGCCATCTCGTATAAGAGATCTTGGGCAGCACGGCCCATCGTTTTAAGACGAATAAGGAGGGGAAATAAAATCTCCCACGAGGCGGAGGCGGAAAAATGAGAAAGAAGGAGTTTCATAGTGTATCGATATTCTGTGTGTTTACCTTTTAACTTGCTTACTTATATTTACTAAACTAATTCTGTTGACAGAGCCGATGACACGCTTAATTATTAATTTTGATTTTGACAGATCAAGTGTTACTTTTTATCTTTATTCCGACTCAACAGTTTAAAAATAAAAGCTAATATATTTGAATAATTTAATTTAAATTGTTAGTGTATACAATTATTATCGATTCATTGATATAATGCTCAAAAATTAATTATTTAAAAATATGCTAATTTTTAGAATCGGTTTTTATAATATTATACACAAATTATAATATATAATATTATATAAATGAACAAATATATATTATTCTTTATTTTATAAACATAAAAATATATTAAGTGAAATAAATATGAAGCAGTATAATTTTCTGATATAATCTTCATTATCACTTAAAAATTACAATATAATAAATATGGCATAAACCCCCTATTTGTTTATTCATTTTCTATAGTTAAAGTATTCTGATTGAACAAATGCTTTAACTAATTATAACTTGAGCTAATGAATAACGTAAATAAGATGTTTTAAGGAAATTCATTAAAATTCTGATATATTTAATAAAAAGCGACAAACACTGCTTTATAGTTCGTATTGTTTTTCACGGATAATAAACCTAAGATTGGCTAAATCACTTTTTCAAAAGATATATTCCATCCAATTATCTCAATACACGAAATTTTCATAAAAAGATATTTTAAATAAACAAATCTATGACATTATACAGTTGAAATAAAATATTAAACGTAATGCATACACAGCATATTGTTTTACATTTGTGACTAATTACACACATACGTACAATATTTACCTAATTTGATGAAGTCAAAGGAAAAGTGTAAAATTTTTGCAAAATACAAAACATTTGAATATCAAACTATGCAGGCAACGAAAAAAAAGTTCACCTGAACTTTTAATAAAATCTAGATTACTCTTTAAGAGTCGTAATATATTGAAGTATATTCATTTTAAAAATGTTTAAAGAACATTTGTCAACTAAACGTGATGCGATTTATCATATATAACATATAATATAGAAAGAAAGAAAATATTTCAGGTACTATCAAATTTAAAAATACTGGTGATGTTATAATGAATAAAATAATAATATTAAATATTTAATGTTTTCTAGTTAAATAATACACTCGAAAAATTATACATATATATAGACAGATATTTATATGTATGGTATAATATATACTATTTCAATCTTACAAAATATTCAGTTATCATATTTCTTTGTAACTTGTTTCCTATAATTACGCCTGTTTCAATCGAAGTATTAGTTTCGGTGCCACAGAAAAGGTTGAGAATTTTCAACTTCCATTTTGTCGCGTCGCATTTGGTGGACATAGGCATTTTAGATCTAACGCAAAAGATTAAATATCGACTTTTAGGATTACAAAATGTAAAGAAATAATGATAATATATCAATTTTAAAATTACTCAGTGATTTAAAGTATATGGAGGACTACCTATAATATGTGTCATATTTATAACTAAGTTTGTCTAATTTATTTTGACATTGTCTCATTTAAAATACTTTATGTAATTTTTTTCTGCGTTTTTTGTGTAGATTCATCCATTTTGTTTCCTTGCTTATCACCTATAGCAGTACTATTTTGGTTTTACACTTAAATTGTACAGTATACACTTTTGAGCAATAGTAAGAGAGCTAAATGATTATAACACGTTATTTGCGTACAATTATGTACGCAAACTCATAATTTAACATTAACTTTCTCCAAACACAAAGAATATAAACAGACATTTTTCGTGAGAAACAAAGATATTTTCAATGTCAACATTTTTGTATATCTCTATGCTCGTCGGATGGCTTTGATGTAACAGTAAATATTAGCACATTCCAAGTATATTGACTTTTACACTATGTATACTGTAACTTTGTATTATTAATTATTGTATTCATTGTGAAATGATTTGTCCTAAACAAACAGAACTATTATTAATTGTTCTTAATTGAACTTATACATCAAGCGACTCTTAAAAGTATTTTCATCAATATCATTAAATTTGATCGCTTATGATCTCTTTTTGTATTCCAATTCTTCGTGTTTATTTATTGTTTTGTCAAATCATCATATGTAATACATGAAAATTACTCAAAAATATTAAGTTTATATTATCTAAATACGTTTCTTTCACTTTCAAATATATTAAGATATTATATTACAAATAAATCTACTACGATTACTATAAATTAAACTATTACGATAAAATCTAATAATTTATAAAACAGATTATGTTTTTTCATGTGCATTTAACTGTACCTACAATTAAAGAATGTTACAGTTTGACTTTGATTTTCATCTAATTATGTTTTCAATATAATTTACTAGAAAATTAAAAAAAAGTAAAAAAAAGTACATACCTACTTTTAAGCCAAAAAAGGAGGGTTGATTTTCCAAAACCACTTTTTGTAGATTCACTTTATACTTTAAAACTTGAAGTAATAGCAGTTCCTTCGAGAAAAAACTTATTATTATGCTGTATAGATATGAAGCAGTTCAGTAAACAATACTCAGTTTTGATGGTATAGAAGAAGGATTTACAAAAAGTTCTACCGGTGCAAACAGAAATCCCTGGTCTAAAATGTTGGTAATAATACCCCACATTCCGGATGGATGCTATAATACAGTACACTGGAGTGAAAGACTTAACTATATGATTTAGAAATTATGAGGGACAACTACTATTATATTATAGAGTACTGTAAAGAAAGGTGTCAACATTAAAACCCACCTGGTCTGATTATAGCCTGCTGGTTTGGTTGTATATACCTTGTTCTCGGACGAAACGGAACTGGGATTCAAATTCGCGAAGAAGTGGGACGAGAAAATGGAGGTGGAGATCTTTTTTGGATAGACGAATCTTCTACTGCCAAAATAGTTTTAGTTGAAGTGCAAATTTGAAAGAAGGAATTCCGGAAATTCACACAGAAGGATAGAGAGGGGAACGTGATGAGGATTTGGAATAGTTGTAACACTGGAAGTGGTAGATGCAGTTTGTAGACAAACAGGCAGCAGGTATTTCCCTAAGTAGCTTGCTAGCTCGGCTTTGTGTGCCTGTGTATGTGTGTGCAATTTCGTTGACTAGTGTTTTGTTAAAATTTGTTTGAACAAATATCAACACAGGTCTTTGGATACTTTTGCACTCTTTAAAATATACTCCCACCACCCCGAAAAGTACCGAAATAAGAAAACTAGAGGGCGTTGACGAGAGGCGACGAGAAAGAACAATGTGTATGGAGAGTGAGAGAGAAGGAATCAAACAAGGCTGGGGATAAATATACCAACGTATACCGAGAATTAAATAAAGGTAAATGGGGAGGTGTTTAATAGTGCGAATCCAACCTGAGATCAGAAATCACGATATTTTCCCCCTTATAAACGTCGGCCGGATCCTTGTGAGAACAGTAATCGTCTGTTGATCTAGATCAAGAAGTCAAAGTCGGATCATCGCATGGCCAACTTCAGATCGCACAAGTGCCTCTTCTGAGATGTATTAAAGCTGCAAGAAACTTGTGAGAGATGCGAGAATAGGTTGTACAGTTGTGAGAACAAATCGAATAAAATGCCCCTATTGATTTCTTACAAACAAAGCAAGCGGGGAGATATGCATGCAGTTTTTCTTCAGATACGACTAGGATTTTCGTTTTTTGTTTGTTTATTTATTTATTGTTGTAGTTTTTGTTATAACCCCGCCTTGAAGGGCATTCTCAATTCTGCTCAACACTGCGTCTGCATGTCATTTGCCTTTCCTCCTTGAGGCTAATTATTGAATATATGATGAAGATATGTATTCCCAGAAATACCCTTTTACACAGGGAAACAAAAATAAAACTATTCAATAAAGTTTGAATGAAGAGAGTTATCAAGAGTTCTTCGTCTCTTTCTCTGGGTGCGGCAGGCTGATGCAGTAGATAATAACTGAAACAAATAGTTTTGTATATTATTCAGTGTTGGTTTAATTTCAGCTCTCCGTTCGCACACTTCACATTAACTTGTTAAAAGCAATAAACGAAGAAAAAACACAGCGATATAGAGTCATGTAGAAAAGTTCTTCGAAATCTGAATTTAGAAAAAACAAGTAGTCAATAAATTTTTAACTCAGGCAGGCAGGCAGGCAGGCAGGCAATAGATGCGACGCCGCGAAGAGGAGATGTACGGAGAATCGTCAAATTATATATGATTCAAACGTCAAGGTTCAATTTATTGTCAATTCCTTGGTAGAGATAAAAAGCTAGACCGCAACTGGCTGTATTCAAATAACAAAAAAATAAAAATGGGGAAATAAAAACACAAACGCTTTATAGTTGAGGTTGAAATGTATACAAAGGAGGTCTAGAGTATAGCATAAATCAAGGACGCTAGAAGGCAAAATTACCTCTGCTCACTTTCACAGTTACTTTTCTCTACTTTAAATTATGAGGAGCAAAATACCCGAATTAGAAAAATATGTCGAGGAAAGGAGAGGGGAGATTTTTCTTCATACTTAATCAAATAATACAGATGAAAACAAAAGTTGTCACTGTGGATCGTTAAAAACCTTCAGAAGTAAATTAGGATATAATTGTTTTATAATGGACAGTATTATTTAACTATACTGTAGTTGTAATCGTAGTCGGTAGCGTGTATATTTTATAAATCTCGAAGAGACTTCACACGTAAACAATTCACACGCCTATTCACTTGGGAAGAATGACAAGAAACGCGTGCTTGCTCCTGTCACAAATCTACACCCTTTAAATTCTCTCCTTCGTTCCGTATTTTTCGTTTTTACATATCTATTTCTAACAATGAAGTTAGCACTAGATGTCAACACTGCCAACCTTAGTTAACCTATCAGGAGCTAGGAAAACTTGTATACCAATTGGATTAAAGGTACTTCTTAATGGGAGCCAAGAGCGAATTAGAAACCAACGTCTACGTCTACTTGGGTGTGTATACTTAAACCAAGATAACTCTAATCTAGCCTCGGAGTTCAAAATTACTACTTCACTTGAACTATATTTTTTGCCAATTGTTTTGAAACTGAAATTTATTCGAAATTTATTACAAAAGAATTTGAAATTCAGGGCAGAATTAAAAATATAGCTTTAGTATAAATGCAAAAATTGTTACAAATTTAAATTCCAAAATATATTGTAAGAAATTCAAGAAAAAATAAACGTCACTGTAAACGAAAGTTTCGGAATATTGATTGTTGGTGTTTATTAATTTTAATATATAATAAATCCAATGAATTGTTTAGAAAATAGATTACGCGATAATAAATAAGAGATCTATTCTGTGTATTCAGGTTTAGCAAAAAATATCTCCATATATTTTCGGGATATTCTAAATAAAACCAAAATTATTATGTTGGGCGTTTTGAAGAATTATTGACGACAATTTTTTTCCCAAAAAGACTATAAATACGTAATTAAAATATCGGTAATATTTATCAATTCAAATTCTAATATTTACTCCATACTCAGAGCATTACAAATATTAATTTCCACCATTCCAATTTATTCCAATTTATTCATGAAACTAATTTATTCAATAAAATGTCCCTAAATAGTTTTTCTAACTTTAATTTTATAAAGGCAAAAATAATTTGTTAAATATTATCAAATAAACATTTAAGCCAGTTTCAAATATCAAAATGTTACAAAGATCCTCCCATTCCAGAAAAATAACTTTCATAGCTTAAAAATTACTACAACCGACCTTCGTGAATTGACCCTTTGCATACTGATTTCTTACTATAGATGCATTCATTGTACAAAATAAGCCTAACTGCCGATCACACTTGGCCGGGATATACACATAAGTACTTATTTATTTTGTGTAAGTATCTCAAAGCTGCAGCAAAAACAAGTGCAGGATTCGGACTTGCTACCTTTGGGTTTCAAGCCAGGAATTCAACTCATTTGGCCAACTTTCTCATTATAAGAATTTAAGCCTATGGTGACTATACATCAATATATATATATCAATTAAAACTTATATACATAATCCTTGCAAAGCGTTATTATAATTTACTATTATACACCTTGTATTATAATTGCATGTGTGGTGAGCCATCAGTGTATAATATATATGTATATTTATACCTATATATTGTGCATAAATTGGAAATACTCTTTCTGGCACAAAGTTATACGTATAGTATATATTTGCAGAATTCCAAAGAAACAATAAATATTTTCTTCATTTACGAGTTTGATTCTTTTATTGGATGACAGAGGTATACAAACTGTACAACATAGACTTCCTATGAAACAATATAATGCCGATTTTTATTTTTAAAATCAAATCATTTTCACAATATTGTATTAATTATAAAACTTTTTAAAATATCCCTTTCATGGATTTATTTCTGGGATTATAAAAAGTTTTATCGATGACATAAATATATATTACGAAATGTTTTATTTTTAATCAAATTAGATATATTATTTAAAGTTATCGATTGAAAAATAAAACAAATATAGGTGTTCTATAGCAGCATATTTTCAATTTTAATTGTAAAACTATACATATTAGTAGATAAATAAAAGTGAAAGTATATATTTATTATTCAATATTTCAAATAGGCAGTACTTGTTTTTGTACATGTGTAGTACAAATCAATATCTTCGCACGCACTAAACTGCGCATGTTGATAAAATCTGTTGACAAAAAAGTGAGTATATTTTCTCTCTTTATCTATTTCTCAATTATTAAGCCGATAATATTATCGTTGGCTTCCACTGATTTATAGAGATCTACAAAATTGTCCTACAGCCCTTCAATTCGATCAAAAATAGACACGATTATCAATATTACCCTGACATCCTTCCTCCCAATTGTGCTTTGGTGGCGTTGGAGGGACACACTTAATCTAACCTTTATTTTATTTCTGTCTCACTGATTCCCAATTCTTTGCTTAGATCATAGTCAGTAGTCCACTGCTCCAAACGTTGCTTCTTCCAAAATCTCCTCAGATATAAACGCGCAATCTCGTCCTCATATATATGTATTTAGAACAAGACAGCCAAGAAGCAGCTATGTATGGACATACATATATTGCAAGTTGTTATTATTCAAGATTATTTCGACATCAGCTCTCTCTCTCTCTCCTGCGTTTTGCATCCTTTCCAAATAACACACCAAATAAGCAAGTTGATCTTTTGGATGCTTGCCGCAAACACAACAAAAACAAGATAATTGATTTTTCAATATCAATCAATAAACGTGGTTTACGCGTCAATCAGCTGCGCGGAATACATTAAATGTGTACAATTTATTTGCGGGGGAAATTATTATGACGCCCTAATCATTTAATATCTCTGGGCATTTAGTGTACAACCATAGACAGTATTTGAGTACTTTGCAGTAAGTTCTAACGAAACATAGCCCTATCTGTATATCAATAAATCTGACATACTTTTATTTTTACGATATAATTAATAATAAACGTTAGCTTGGCTAATATGACGCTTTAAACAATATGAGCCATTTCAAAATAAAATGCCTTTAAAAATACTAGCAATATTTTAAATAAAACTTTCACAAAACTTGTTATGCCTAAAAATAAAATAAATAAACTAAACATCCAATATTAAAAAAATAAAAGCCTGTATTAATCAAATAGTTTTTTTTAGTATTCCGTATAATAAAACTATCCCATTGATAGTTTTATGTTTTAAAATAAATATATTGTTTCTAAATAAGGTATTCTAAATATCTCTTACTAATTTCATAAAGCCTCAAGGAAAATTTTTAATTTTCTTTTAAACTTTAAAGCCTTTCTTTCAGTACAATAAAAACGACAGATATTTACCAAATTATTATGTAATTGTTTTACTTCTCAAAGGTATACATATAAAACACGAATCTAGACTGGGATGGCTATATACATTAACTGAAGCTGCGTGAGACAATGCCGCAGGGTTTTTTAATTTGACCGCGATATCGGACAATATATTATTGCGTAACTTTTCTTTCTCCTCGACAGATGGAAAGAAAATTGCACTGGCGTCCTTATTCCGGCAGAACTTAGGACATACCTATACAAGCTATAAAGCTACAGACGTGTAATTGATTAATTTTTCAGTTGAAAAACTATTGTTTGTCATGTTATTTCTAATCACTATACTATATTGGCTACATATAGTAGATAGATAGATATTTAGATACATATATATCTAAAATGTCTAGGTACTCAAATATTCAAAGTTATATTTTGACGTTTTGACCAATTTTAGATTAAATTCTAAATGTGTTGTTATTTAAATTTTACATTATGAGGGACGATTTCGCGAAATGTCAGTAGTGGTTGCGGAAGGTATAAGAAATCATATGAGCAGGTTTTATAACCAGTTATAACCATCAAATATGTGTAATGCTGTCTCTGCAAATTTGTATATTTCTTCATGAAAAATGCCAAACACTGTCCAATATGCCAATTATCATCTTCGTTCGTGAAATTTAAGAAAAACACATATATAATTATGGTATATAGACGATGTAGAAGTCATCCATATTTGAACATAAAAATGACAGAACGATATATACTTTTTCTTCAATTGCTACACACATTTTATGTACACAATATGAGCCTGGTTACAGAGTTGGTATAGGAATTAATAAAAAACTAGCCAAACTGACGTATAGTATAGTGACATTAGCCGATGAAATTGATTGAAATACCATGTTTTACCTAACTGAAGTCATAGAGTTGTATACATACTAGATATTTATATATATGTAAGGAAATATTTAAAAGTATACATACAATATATATGTTTATTATATTTGAGTCAAAATAGAAGGCTGAAAAATGGTGTCTTTAAAACTATTTACTTTTAAATCAATATTTCGCTATTGCACTTAAATATTCCAAATTTAGTAAGTTTATAAAGGATTTAAAAATATTGAAAGCAAACAGATGGCAATTATTGCAATACTTATAATTAATATTAACATATTTGCAAGGATGCTTATATTGTACTTCAATGAAAACATTTTTTTAATTAGGTTTAAAAGCTAAAATTCACACTCACAAATAAACATGTGATATTATATAAATACTAAATGACGAAGTGTACACTTCGAGAATCTAAAATTACAATAAATTAATATTTAAATTTAAAACTAAGTTTTTTACCTTCTTACCAACTTGAATTATAGTCCAACTTTGACCATAACAATTCATTATATTCACTTCTATAAACCCAAGTTGGCATTAACATCACCGTATACCAGTAGTATCCATCCCAACATACAAGCCACGAAATTTAAACCTCTTTTTATCCATCTTTTGAGCTCCAGATTATAGGGTTACCTATAACAAGGCAAGGACAACACAATAATAATTAGACACATATGAGAAATTTATCAGCTATAGCTAGTTGAAGTGTCTTCATGACTGTAACCTCTTAAGTTTCATAGTACTTCCTGGAATGCGTAAATGTATAATGAGTCTGCAATGGACTATTCATGGTAAAAACACTTCTCTATATGACACAAAAAATATGTTCAGTATTGATCTATACCAACTTAACTTATTTACATATACTTAAATATTTGAATAAATTAAGAACATTAAATTGTTTTTGTACAAGTTGTAAATGAAGATATATTTATATGCGTATATAAAAACAAATTTTATTTTCATAATCAGCTTAAAACCAATTTGATTATCAATTATTTATTTTAATATTATTACTTCATTTTAGATTTTTTAATATAACCGTTAATACTACCACGGTGAATGTTGTTTTGAAAGTTTTTAATATCAATACTTTGCGTTCGAGAATTAAAAAAGTCGCTTATAATTGCTTCCCGCCACATCCCCCCTGAGAAATAGTAAAAATGAACAATTTGTACATTATAATTTATGATACTTGTTCATTCCTCGCCACTCTTTTTATATACATCTATATAAATATGTGCACCTATACAAACTTATATATTTGCCCTTAATTATAGTTTAAATGTATCTATAAATATAGATACACATGATGTACTGACATTGATATATTTAACGAAGTTATGAACAAGTCGTTTTTATATTTTAAAATTATGTTTCATTTATGCTTATTTTTCATTTTTGGTTTGATATATGTAATTTTTTTTATTTATGAAACTAAATATGTCTACTGACATTGATTTATACTTTTAAACTAGCACGTTTTTAGTCCAATGTCTAAATTTATGTTCATATTTAAGCTCCTTTTAATCAATATGTACAATTAATTATTTATATCTACGAATTAATGTGTCTGATTATATCAAAAAGTGAAGTCACAATTCACAAAATCTCCATGTGATTTCGTTAACATACATTATAATATTCAGTGAAATTAAAAAATAAAGAACATTTCTAAATGCAACTTTATAGCAACAGCCCGCCAAATATCGAGTCTTAAAATTTTGATAAAAATACTACATAATTACCTTATTTTAAATATCGGTGGAACTGAAAGTACGAATTTAAATAAGTAAATCAACCGAACTTTTTTTCATATTCTGCAAAAAGTCTACTTTAATAAAAAAACATTTTTATATTTGTTATATAAAAATGCATAAATTTTCTTATGCATATTTCATGCAAAAATTTATTTTCATCAATTAATTTATTGAAGGCTATAACAATTATTGTTAAATTCTATTCTCAAATTCTTAATGATACTTAATAATAAAAGTTAATAAATACTTATGCTGTTTATATACTGTTATAGCAATTCGCTAAAGAGTATCAATAAAAATCAGTAAAGAAGGTCGATCAGATTTGATTAGGTGATCAGGCCATTATCTCAAGGCACCAAATACAACAATATATTATTGCAAGTTTGTTTGTTGGCTATTTAAAATCGATTAGAGACTGTATATCCTCCACCCAATGCCAAACTCCAAACTGTTTGGCCTTTCTCTTTACAACACATGATCAACGCTATAGAAGACGAACTGTTTTGAGCTGCTGATTATACAAGTGTTGACCCGACTGATAAGTGACTAACGAACTATAGGGCGATAGAAAATATGCAGAAGAAACAGAAATACAAGTCGGGGGGAAAAAATCTTCGCGCAAGGAAGAAAAGGAAGGAGAGAAATAGCACGAGATCTCGAAAAGAGAGAATAGAGGAGAGAACAGAGCAGAGCAGAGCACCTAATTAAATCAAACGCTTTTCCAGATTAAGTGCTCCAAAATTCTCAATTGGTTCTATTTCCTGTGCCAAGGGGCATTCGCGCTATTCCCAGCTTCGATTCTCCTAGCTGCCATAATTTGCAGCTGTGCTCTCAGCGGGCAAGAAGACACAATTCTTTACGACGCAACCACCGCAGTAAGTAGTTCCCATTTGTCTAAACCGCCTTCTGATAGCTGCAGCGTCGACCTATTTTGCATTTTTACCGCGCCTCAGTATTTCACAATTTACATTATAGGTGTTGGTTTAAAATTAGAGGGTATTTTATTCTTAAACTAACCCCCCCCCCCTTCACGTTGAAGTGGATACACATATTCAAACATGGAGCGTCTATATATACATAACTACAGTCGTGTTAAAAGCACAAGAGAGGGAAGCGACAGAATTGGCATTTAAGTATAACAGGGGGAATTTCTCAAAGAAGTGTGAGCACTGCTCTACATTCAACACTTCTGTAGATGACTGAGGAGGTTTTTTTATTATGCATGGAATGGAATTGACCGCACCTAATTTCTATCTATCAATCTATGTTGCTCACTCTTCTGCAGACCAGATTTCATTTTATCAACTCGAGAAGCGCGATTCTAGCGAATTATGCCAACTTTCGCGCAGTGTAAACGCTGAAAACTGCGCGTCAGCTGTTTCCAGAAATGCCTTCCACCAACACCAACACCAACTAAATCTAATTCACATTCCTCAAATGAATAAGAAAAAATGAAAAAGAGGTTAAGACAGGGTCATTATTGAGTGACCGTTGCTACTAACAGTGGTGATATTGTATATATAGAGTGGCTGAATTCTACACACAACTATTTGAGTGATGAAATAAATGATCGAGTCAAATACGGCGTTCCCCTGTTTTGTGATGATAGACTCCATACAGTGGTTATTTTTATGAGGAAAGAAGAGGGTGAGGCTGTTAGAAACCGATTCTAAAACTCAAATCAGGTTAAATCATTCTTTTCTTCCGGTCATTTTAGTTTTTATTTGTATTTTTTATGGAAATGTGGACAATACTAAAAAATATTGGTTTTGGCTACTTGGCTACAATTTACGTATAACATGAATACATTAACACTCACTATTTATTTTACACGTATATAACTTTATATTTAACAAAACTGTAAGGTTTGAATTTGTAAATAGCGCTAATCGAATAAACCTAAAAAGATAAAAGTGTACCATAAAAAGAAGAGGTTTGAAGTTATTAATGTCGCAATTATCTTTTTTTCTACTGGTCAATCATATTATAAAATTTCTTCATTGAAATATTCATAAATTTTTCCAAATTTTTAGTGAATCACTCATGTCTATAATTCGAGAATTGATAGATAAAAACGCATGAGTGAATTGAAGTGTGTTAAAAGGTGATGTGGTTCTTTTAGTTTCCATTTAATCACATAATGAGTAATATTCCCCCTATGTCCCCTTAAAAACGTCTAAAAAAGATACTATTAAAACAAAATGTGAATTTTTAAAACGCATCAACACATTTTTAATTCAGAAAAAATCAACTTTTAAACATGTAAATTGTATGTGAATAAATGGTCAAAAATAGAGTCACATATTATACTTAGCTATATTAACAATTTATGTCGTTGCTAATTTAAACTTATTAAACTGTTGTCAACATATTACG
This sequence comes from Invenusta paracnida, assembly GCA_036023295.1. Taxonomy (NCBI): domain Eukaryota; kingdom Metazoa; phylum Platyhelminthes; order Proseriata; family Coelogynoporidae; genus Invenusta; species Invenusta paracnida. Next base: position 18,966 of record JAYRBW010097469.1, on the reverse strand, counting down.
TAATTTCTCAATATTTATAAATTGTAACCATATTACGAATACTATAATAAAATACTTTCATGTATAAGTATTCTACAGTATTTCTCTTTTATATAGTGTCATGTTTCTAACTCTTTGGGTTAATGATTCCCAATAATTCTTTGTTATGCTATATTTAAATAGTGTTTTTTGATTGTAACAAAATCCGATATATACCTTAAGAATAATTTATTTTATAAATAAAAATATGCGAATATACGAAATTTCTATTTATAGATATATATAGCAGTTATATATATTATGTATATAAATTCGCAGGTACTAATTTCATTTATACACAGTACATACTATATAGGCATATACACTATACTAATTCATATCTAAGGCTATTCACGCATTTGTCTACACGAGTATAAAACCAAAATTACTATTTTACTATTTTTTCATTATTTTACCCCACTCAGATTGTTGGTGCAAGGAGTGGTTGGTTGGTGCACTTAACAAAAATTCAAGAATTGGAGAAAATGTAGAGTATTCAGAATTTTGTCTTATCTCTTATATACCTATACAAGCCTATGTATCCTTCTTATAATGTACTAACAGACTTTTTGTTCTTTAGAAACGCACTTCTTCTTTCTGTCAAGTACGCATATATACATTCTGTCGACTTTTTTCTTGTTCATATAAGTATTTGATATATCTACGTACGTATGTGTGTATGTATTGAGAGAGAAACCCACGCGTAAGTATGTCCTATATAGGACGCTCGCATTGTCCGAACCACTACAATGCGTCTTGAGCTCCCGGGTTGTGGAACTTCGTGGTAGGTTCTGTGATCCGTCGACTTGACCCAGTAAGCTCGAAAGGCCCCTCTTCTGTTCCTTCTCTCTGTCCTACTCTCTGAAGGCTATCTATAACACCAGCAAGTCGTTAACACTGCAATAGTTGCTTCTCTCTTTCTCATCAGGGAGGCAATTAGGCCAGATTACAGAACAAATCGGATTTCCACTTTCCTCGACCTCACACAAATTCTTTTATAATCTCCTCACCAGCATATATATATTACTTGAGTCCAGAGCTGAGAAGGCCATTTCCACGAATAAAATGACCTACTTCTGCGTGAAAAAAATGGGGAATACCAAAGCTGGAAAGTTGTTATTCGTATATGTGGAGTTCTTACACTTTATATTAGGTAGCAAATGTTTTAAGTCTATAAACCCGAATTAACAGTTCTTTTGCTTATATATATATATAAATGAATAGACAGAAACTTATAGAGATGGACTGACTAAGTCTAAGTGATGAACAAGAGGTAGGACGAGATCACTTTATGTTTAATGTAGTTGTTTTTTATACTTTTAACGAGATACAGTTTGCCAATCAACCCTTAGTTTTCGATCTAGAATAATTGTCAGATAAAGTTGGTAAATTCTATATTTTACATTATAAAACACAGGAAGTAAATTACTTAATAAAAACCTTTTCAAATGAGAGATAAAATACTTTATATATCAGAAGAGACCTTTAAACTCTTAAAAGATTACAAATAGTCCCATTGAGAAAGATGTCAAATTTTATTTTAAAGAAAATACACATTGAGATTTATGAAATTATAACTACATGATATCTTTTTTTATAATTTACTCAAAAATAATTAGCAATAATTGAAAATATCCTATTTCGAGTCATTTTATCATCTAAAAAACAAACAAATTAAGGCAATTTAAAAAATATATAATTTTAATTACTTTTAACAACTTTTTGTGCCCTTTTGAAGACAAATACAGACAGACAAGAATGGCAACTTTCAATATATTATATTTACAGTGTATGTCACATTTTGCAAGGTTGAATATTTATAATTAAAAAAACAGAGTCACGTTTTTTAACTAGTTTCTAATATGTAACCTTAAATGACAATGTTTCTAAAGGAGATATGACAAAATGGCCACAGCTTTTCGGACATGATCGCCGCAAAGTGATTACCAAGTTTCAAGATAGAGCCGTTTGAAATATACACTTTCTATTTTATCTAAGGCTTCCGTAAATTCCAATATCACAGGAGATTATGGAACATAGGTATATGTACTATACTGTATATATGCGAAAATTTGTTTTTATTTTAAAAGTAAATTTAGATAGAAGAATTATTTTCTCGTTTAGAATCTGAAATTTGCCAAGATGAGAGAACTCTATAGTGTTCTCATTTGTTAGTAAACTCACGAACATCTCCTTCCCATGGGCATGATTTTCCTAACATAAAATGTGTATAGGTAGTACATATGCTGAACATGGAGGACAGAACATATGTATATAGTGACGAATTTATAGTTGAAGGTAACTTGTGTAAGTACCTACATCTAATTTAATGTATATGCTGCTTTCATTAAAAGTTTTCCATATTTTATGTTACTACAGCTGAGGAAATAAAGTCAATTTACGTAAACCTTCAGATGGTTGGTCGATTTATTTAATTAGGATATGTAAATGTGCCATAGCAGTCCTTTTTTGTACAAATGCATTTTTTTATAGTTATATTTAACAAATAATATAACAAAAGTAATGACAGCATAACTTAAGAATAATAAGAAAATATATAGCCATGTATACAACATATTTTAAAGAGAATTACGTTTTGAAAAGTCGATGAAAAATACTGAAAAAGATATGTAAATACAAATGTATATCCACCGCAAAACCACAACTTAAAATAACACCTATTTCACTTTGTTATGTAAGAATTTTTTATTATACTATAGTTTTGTAATTAATAAAAAATGTAATATTTTTTTAAAGATTACAATTTTTATGCTGATGAACAAGATAACTGCTTTTTGTTATCCTCAATAGATAGATATAATATCGATTTGGAATTTTCGTGAATTGCTTAAGAATGTGAGATTACATTGATGATCAAACTGTCTGTTTAACTAATATTTAACTGGACTATAATTTAGAGCTATTTAAACTGCATTTAAGTACATATTTATTTATTAATACATAAAGTAAAATTGGACCTTAAACAAGTTAATTAATTCTTTCGAGTTATTGCATACAATCAGCATGACGATTGTTTTAAAAATTAAAATGGCTATTAATCAAATGGGGTAACTATATATATATTTTTAAGAATATAGTATTGCTGTGATTATAAATAGAACAAAGCGGATATCGAGTGAAGCACAGTAAACTTGTAAGAGTAACATGTAAGGGCCGCATATTACATTTAACACGGTTGAGTTTCCACATACGCATTAAATTATCGATTTCCAAAAAATCGATGATTGAGAAAATCAGAAATAAGTCAATGATATATACATAAATTAACGATAATTTGATATTTGTGGTCCACCATATTGAAGTTGTCCTTATTATTTGATTTTCAATTTTTTTAGAGAGATACCTATCATATTCTGCGTTAACACCACTTATTTAATTTAATAAACATATTGCATATACTATGACATCAATACCCTATTGTATTTTATAAAAAAAGAGTTTGTATATGTTTTCTTAAGTAGACTTGATAAAGTTCTTAAAATAACAGAAAACTTTAGTTCGTGTTTCATGTAAGGATTTGTAATAAAATGTATTGATGGATCCTGAAATTCTTTTTTTGTATTTCCCAACAGAAAGCCTTAAGTTTCCCACACCAAAAGTGCACATCGAAATATTTTCAAAACATAAGTGTAAGCTCCTTAGAATAAGTATTTGATACAACGAAAATACTATATATATATACATATGTACATTATATATTACACACAAACGTTACATATATAGTCATGATTGACGTATAATGTTTTGTCAAAAAGATATTTTTGTTGTCTCAAAATATAATATTTGAAATATTTATTGTCTTTGTGTTAACATGTTACATTTTGTCTTTGATATAAAGATACATTTATTTCTGTGCAGTTACAGACTTTTGAACATGTACGTTTGAGCAGAATATACGAAATTATAAATCGTGCAATTTTGACTTTCGTAATATATTTTATCTTTTGTTTAAGAAATTGATTGTTCATTGATATAGTCCAGAAATGTTAAAGAAATACTTTTCCTTTTTAAGATATATCAACATCTTTCGAAGTTGTCTTACTGTCTCTCGATATCTTGAAAACCACTTGTAATATATTTTATCGAAAGGGAAGAATTGAGCACGCTCTCTTTTGTCATTTCAAAGAAGATGATTAAGCCTTTGTTTTATTATTGATACATTTTTTATTAAATACCCAAAATAGCATTATATTTTTTTTTCTTTTATAAGGAACTGTTTTGCATAAATAGTAAATAATAACTTGAACATATTTATATAAAGTAAAACATATACTTCACTTTTAAGTTTGAACCTACCTGTAGTCTGATCAATTTCAGATTTAGTAAAATTATATAATACTATAATTTGTAATTTAAAAATAAACTAAAAATGTTCTACTATTAAATCAAAATTATTATATAAAATATTATTTGAAGTGACGTATAATTAAATTCTAATTTTATTTAACTATATAATGATTTTTCTAAATAAAATTTTAAATTATCAATGCATTTTAAAATTATGTGAGTATTCGGCTGTTTTCAATGCTTATGGACATATAATAAAAACGTCGAGATATATTACGTTCTAAATAAATGTGTTAAATAAAAAAGAATTATAAATTTATAACTCTGCAAAATTAAAATATAACAGTATATTATTGCGGAATAATACTATTATTGTTATAAATATTATAAATGATATATCCAACACTAATTAAGCTAAAAATATACATTTCATATATATGTGGGACATCTACACTGGCATATTACTTTCATTACATAAATGTTATATTTTCACAGGATTCTTTCAGTGTTAAATCACATTTGTAAACATGTTTACAAATATTTAGAATACAAACAAATTATACGTGTGTTATTACTTTTAATTTATAAAATTGCAGTTGAAAATCATTTTCCTTTATTTAAACAAATTTACTTCATTATTATGTTTCGAAATGCTATCCCACTCATCATTCATTTTACAAATATAATATAATATAATACTATGTAGAACTTAGAATGTACATGAAGTAATTATTGATTTTAGTTAATTATTTAGTTATATATGTAATGCCACCAATGAGTTTTTTCAATTGTTATCATTTGGATTATTTGTTATATTTTTTGTAAATATAGCTAAATATAATTTTTTAATCTATATTTATAAATACATTCATCTTCTTAAATATCGTATAATGTGATATATTGAAATGTGCATTCATTTAATTATTTAATTTTCTATGTGATGTGTTATTGTTCGAGGCACGTTAAAGCTGAATCAATTTATGTAGGACGGCTTATCAAAAAGAATAAACCAAAAAATGGCACAATTTGAAATCTTTGACATTGGATCCTACTTCCGCTTTTTTAAAAACCGTTTAATTTGCCCTTTTATTGATGAATATTGTTGTGCCAGAACCATTATACATTATAATTGTATAATATGCATACGAAGGAAAAATAATAGGGGCGTGTAACATACTTCAAATAGGCAACCATATGACTATCAGAGTGCATGCTATACCATATTTTTTACATACCTTAAAAAAAAGTATACTAAAATACACACAATATACATTTTATTTATACAATTTTAATTATAGTCTATATATATACCTCTGAAATGAATAATAGATCATAGAGGGGTTCCCGTACCTACATTCCATTATTTATTTAGCCTGATGTGTATTTAAACAAGTACTTATAGTTGAATAACAATAAATTCTTGTATTTGAAACTGCGGGACTAGTTCCTTTGATCCTATACTTAGTTATCCGATAAATTTGAAAGCGTATGCTAGAAAACAGTGATGGTTTATGGAATATTCTAGGTTTATGGTATCACGTGCTACAAATAATTGAATCGCCATACGACCAAATGACCTATGTTGTGTTACGTTTACATGTTCACATATATGTATATGTGTGTATAAGTCATGTTTTATATTTCAAGTGTGAAATTATTTATATATAACTAATTAAGTTGATACTTTTAAGGTAAAATGTAATACATTTTTAGTAACAGATGCGACCAACAATAAAAGAAAATGATTTAAATTATTATAAAAGAATATTAAATATATTGATTTTTTGTCTTTTGAATGTACATACATACATTTTTATTATTATACATATTATTGTTATTGTTATTAAGTAGTAAGTAATATTTAAAGTATGAAATTCACATTCATCGCACTGTAAATTATTAAATAAACATTCTTTATATAAATTTGGATGAGCAACTCATTAAACATTACACCATTTGACTTTAAGAACAGTAATTTAAGAAAATTTTATGAATTAAATATATCGATAAAATATGACTTGAATAAACTTAAATAAATGTTAATAATCAAGACGAGTAAACGTTGCCTTAGGTTAGTTTGCTAATGTATTTGCTCATTACACATACAAATCTTAGTCTCTAGTAATCGATCTGAATATCAAACTAAATTATGCAAATAAATGTAGCACCCATTTTTTCGAATCAATTATAATATACAATTTGTATTTTATCAGATTTTTCTTAGTTTCGAATATTTATGCAATCCGGATATTATTTATCATGGTAGAGATAGCAGTAGGTGTACCTATTTGTTAGATCTTACAGAAATCGGAGCCTCGATTCTGCGGAAAACGAGAAATAATGGCTAAATATCCACGAAAATCGAAGCCTACACAACATTTCTAATACAATAGATTAAAGAGGCATTCAATATAATTCAAAAGCTACACAATACAATAGGTACACTTTAATTTACTACTAATAACTAGAAGACTAAGGTATATCCTTACATTCGTTCGTGACCAATTCCTTCTTTCTATCCAGCGATTCAATTAAATCATGTATGCTTTGAGTTATAGTTAGTACAACCCCCCCTCCCCCCCCCCCGTGTCTATTATAATACAAAACACAAACCTGAAAATCTAACCTCAATCTCCTTTTTTCTTTTCCCTATAACACAAAGTCCAATTTCAATAAGTCTAACGTATGTACGTAGATGCAAATACCTATACAACATCCTCCTATTCACCCATTCGTAGGCATTTGCAAGAATGTTAGATACGGTAGGAAATAATACTCATAGTGCTGCCTGATATTCTGCAAGATTTGAATTGAAGCTGACCAAATCAATTCCCCTCCGATATACTATAGCTCGTTCGGTCATATGCACCTAACTTCAAGAAGCCGCTGAAGGGAATAATTCAATTATCAATTTGATTGGAATCCCCTTTTCCCGTAGTGTCTGCTTCCTGGCAGTGTTGTGTACGGGACAGTGGAGTATTTAGCTGTTCATTTATTTCATTGTGGAAATCTGTTGTATGTCTTGGTGAATCAGCTCTTTACGAATTCACATTGAATGTCTCACATGCAACAGATATTATTTATTCCTCCTAAGGATACAAACACAGTACACTCCAAGTTGCTTTATTTTCTTCTAAATTTATATTTTTTCTCCAGAAATATACAATCACCAAATTTTTGACATTCACATATTGATTTATACATACAGTAGTAAGCAGCGTATAGACATGTGTGTCAGGGAATACTTAAAGAAGCCTATTCTAGTAGTCCCTGTTCTAGTAGTCCCTATTCTAGTAGTCCCTGATGTGTGTCTGAATGTTTGTGAGCAGATCATAATGAATATTTTATCAACAAAATTCATGTTAAAATAGTGAAAAACTTCATTGTCATTTTCTTTAATTTAAAACTTTTAAATGATTAATTAAGCTGTAAACTTTTAAAATAAATAAATAATACAATATGAACAAATATATTCTGTTCTCGAATTGCATTTGGCATTATAGTTAATATGAATGATTTCATTAATATTTTCAAATGTCAAAAGTATACCGATCGTTTTTTAACATAATGTACAAAACTGCACAATTTTTCAAATATATTTTAGGTATATGCGTCAGTCGGTTCATTAATGTGTATTCATCCACTTGGATAAACATATCGAATAAATTAGGCTTCAAATTTAGGTGAATTAAAATTTGTATATTAAATAATGTATAAATGTATTGTATATTTTTAAATCATGGCATCATTTTTTACATTTTGACAAATTTTTAGTTGTAGTTTGATATATCCAATAAAAATAATGTCAGGGCTAAACATCCTTCGTAAATGTTGCAAATTAAAAATAATCAATCTAAATATATTCTTTTTATCTTAAATAGATGTAAGTATCCTGGAGCAGCATATTTAGTGAATAAGATAAAATATAAAGATGGTACACTTTTATTTCAGCAGCTTGTGCTTCATCTTTTATATTTGATCTTAATCCTTTTTATCGTATTATAAAAATATATATTTTGAACATTAAATAGATAAATCATTTAATTTCAATACAAAAAATAGATTTATTTGATTATTTATTATTTAATATTTAAACTATATATGTACAATTTTTTATAGTAAATTGCTTCTAATTCGGAATTATATTTTTGTAAATAAGACGTATGTTTCTTAATCATATTTATAACGAATAACATATTCTTTCGTATATCATCCTCCAATTTGTAAGATGATAATCCTCCAAATATACATTGTTCATTCCATATAGGTAACTCAAATATCACAAAATGGTATTTTATAAAAACATCAAAATGTCAAAATCCTGGATATCATTTTTTTTATATTTTGAGTGAAATATTTACACGCTTATAAAACCATCAAACAAATTAGAAAATCTAATTTCAATAAAATACTCTTATTTTGTATTTGTGTGATATACCTACTTGGTATTAAACAAAAAACGCATATATAATATACTTTTCTGTCAAAATTCCTGGGATACCGTAGTAAAGTTTTATATATAACATGTTTAATTTATAAAATATGTAATGATTGCCATACTGATAAAGTAAATATATATTTCAAATAATGGTGATTAAGTCAGGTTATTTTTTAAATCCTTAATTTTAAATATCAATTATATAAGGTTACAAAAAAATAAAACAAATAAACATACCAGTAATCTTCGAAAATTAAGGTTGTATTTGATGAAATTGTATTCCACGTTTTGTTGAAAAAGTAGTGGGTATCTTTTTCACAGTACAACGCTGATACAAATATTAGCCGATTAGCGCTATTTGAACGTCACCAATTAAGGTTTTCCTCTCAAACAGTCTTATTTTGTGACTATAATATCAGATTCTAGTGCCGAAGACAATTCATCTAATAGCGGCTGTATGCAAATCAACTTTCCACTTTGTCATGTAGTATAGTGCTGCCATAGGTCATGTTGATTATGCAGATCTTGCGAAATACGATACATGTGACAAATATGTGATGCACACAACTAATAAGTGATGAGCATTGTGTATAATGATATAGGTATTGAAGGCTGCGTTCACGAAAATGGTGAACATATTTACTGAGAAGATGTGTCCGATCCATTAAATACGAACTAACGGAGAATGCCTGAAACCCATTCGCATGTAAATATAACATATATTGGAGCACAGGCTTGGTGTGTGTGTATTCGTTAGAACAACACTGATGGTAACGTGCTGATTAATTGTCTTTGGTTTACAAATGTTTAAATGCGAGCAGCATGACGCATTCTGGTAAAAAATGGAAATGACAAAAAGGTTGTGAAACATTTTACAAAAGCTTAATATAGACTATACCTAAGATAAAATGAGGCATATCGATCGACCTCATAAGAAATAAAATTGATGACCATTCAACTGATTCTATCATCCATAAGACTATAAATATAGAGCAACACCTAGTATTTTTGAAAGTATTTGTTTATAAATTTGTGGTAAAAAAGAAATATGTATAGATATTTTATTTATTTTGAATGTTATTATTTAAATTAGTTTACTTTTATATCAAGAGTGCACTCACTTAGTGATTGCAGTAATATGAGTACTTTCATCTAATACCATGTTTCTATATAGTTAAGTTCTTTTAACACAAAAAGAATGTATTCAATGGATATCATCATTTTTTTAAGTGTCTGGATTGTTCTATATTCCTAAGAAACTTATGAGAAGTCGTCTAATTTCTAAAATTTCTAAATTTGAATATAGAGAACTATCTATACAGATATCTAGTACATTATCTAGAAGTCTATGTTAGGCATATATTTAGATATTAAAGATAACTTTGTAAAATTCAAAATTCAAATAACACAGTAAATACGATGATAAAAGTAATAAATGTAAAATATATTATCAATTAATCATTTTGTTTCATATTATCGTGAAAAATGTTGTTTATTTCCCAAAAATAATATATGCAAATATTATACTGTTCAGTAAAATGGATTTTAATATTATATCTTTGAACTTTTGAAGTTATATATTCTGCATACACCTTATTATGCTACACATCCATAGGTATATTATATTGGAGTGGTTGGTATAATTATACCATTCGATTATAATCGTTCCTATACCTACACCCTTATGTCTACACTTTTATTATTTTATTAATTGAAATGACCTTGATTTGTTGAGTGATATCAATAGTATGCCGAGTGTTATCGTATTACAATTATATGAATACTTATATGCCTATTATATACAAAAACTTTTGAAATGCTGGCCATAGTTATATTCATCAGTTCAATAAAACTAATGAGTGTCTTCACATAGTGTATTATGTTCTTAATTCATTCAGTATTCAAGTCCTTCCGCCTTATTGAATTAGGATTCTTCTTAATCATATTACTTAATCACTTAGGCCATTATATAATTGAATTTACCTACGCGTATTAATAATGATTTCGTATAAATATATGCCATGTATGCATATTAGTACTTGATATACACAATTATACATTTACATATTATGTTTCAATTTGTTATATTTTTATCAATCTCATTGCACTAATATAATATAACTAAACATAATCTAACTTTAAATAAGTACCTAAAATATATTGGTCGGTAGTTTATACATTAAATATTGGAGTAATTTTCTATTATAAATATATAAAAAAACACCCCTAATTCATTTCTTTCAATTAAATGTTTCTTGCAAATGTGACAATATAGAAATTAAAACAGAAATGTTGAATGTTTAGCAATTAAACGGGTTGAATATAAATATAATATATATTATATTCTAATAGAAGATGGCAATTGCAGAATAATTATATAGACATATGTACATGTAAACATGATATATGCATATATACAAAATTATACATATTAGTCATAATATAATACATATCATAATATGTCATAATAACATATCACAAATAATATCATGTCATAATACATACTACATATATGTGAGGAACTTCTAACTATAATTAATTAGTAATTAAATAAACAATTAATTAAATAGTGGTAACATGTTACAAGGCGCATAGTAAAAGTTAGAAAAGTTATATTATTACAATTCGTTTACATTAATAAATATAATTCTGTAAATTTTGATGACAACTCTTATATATTGATATTATTTTTGCTTAGTGGCATCGTATAGATACATCTCGTCAAATAAATCATAACTTATTAGGGAAAATTATAGTACCTACTTTAAGTTTAGTGCTTAGTTATAAAATGCTTCATTTTGATTTTAACCTAAATTTTAACTTATTACTTCTAAGTAGTGAGTTATATTCTAAAATATAACATATTATTTATATTTTATCAAAAAATCTGAATAATTCAATTTTGAAGCGAATATTATTTCAACTTAATATGCTGTTAAGAAGATCGCATCAATATACATTATAAAGATCATTACACCTTTGGATGTAATGGAAGGTCTTCTTGCTAAATTGTTTTATTTTGGAGACTCTTTTATTTTACATACATTTTGTAAATTTTATTTTAAATATTGTTAATATTATAATTATAATTCTTCATTATAATGACAATAAATGATTTATTTTTATTCGGTCTGCTTGGAGCTAACAAATACACTACTCGGAATGATAAATTGATAAGACTTTGATTTGTGCAATTGTAACCATTCTATTATTAAAAACCCTTTTCTGAGATTATAACAGAAAGTATATTAGGCAGCAATAATTGCCATAACATATTATTTTACTTCCATTTGTATTTCGAATTTGTATTGTTATTTTCAATAATATTTTTAACATCAAAATTTAAATTGTGTTTCAGGTTTTTTAAAAACATTTATTTTTATGCACTGCTTTATTTATATGATATAACAATTTATCAAAATTAAGTCAACGAAATTGGTTATGATAAATATAATAAAGTTAAATATTAATTTAAACAAGTTTTTTTACTGCTCGAATTATAATATTTTTAGTTGAGAAACATTATTATAAGCCACAATATAGAGCAAAAATCGGAAGAATTGCATTTTGTTTATGCAATATATTTACAAGATGCCAAAAATAAAGATGATTTTAATTATTTTTAAAGTGTACCTTATTATCATTAGTATGTGCTCGTAATATAAAATCAAATAGGTAATATATAAGATGTTAAAATTTGTTCTTAATTGTAAATGTTTCTAATATTTGCATGATTATAAAATATGTTTGAAATATATTCTAATATAAAAATATATTGTTATTTCCAGCACTTAAATTTTCTGCTGTAGGTAAAAGAAATATACATAAACTGTTCTAGAAATAAATGTATAATTATTTTTTATAATTACTGAAGTATTAAAAAAAAATTATATATATTTTAAAACATTTACTATAAACAATTTCTAACATCTACTAAAAAGAAGGTTTATGTGAAATTTATTAATTTTATTATTTGTACGATACTTATACTACTAAATACTAGGATAATTATATATACATACACAGAGAAACCTTGAATTTGATCCTTGAGATGAGGCTACGTTGACATATTGACAGTTTTCTTGGCATGTTTGGAGAATTCCAATAAAGGGTCAGTAAGCTACAATGCAATATTCGTATAATCTAAAATGTGTACATTTTGTGGTTATGTATATTGTTGCAATTTTGAGGTTACAAATTGTTAGGGCCGAGAGTTTTATATATGGTGTACATTTTTTTATAGGGGGAAATATCATTTTTGTCATCTTTGCAACATTTCCAATATGCTAAAATTTGTATAAAAATCCATTAAAGTTTAGGGATGTTATTGGGTTCGCTGAAGAAGAAGATGACGAAAAAAGTTAATTTTTGAGACTTAATATCTCGAGCTCTATAATAACAATAATAATTTCTTGCACAATTAATCAATAATTAATTAATGCACAATTTATGTATTTTTATAGCAAGACTAACATTACATATTTTTGGTATGTATTGTATATATATTCTTAATATGTAGGTAGTTGTTCATCATTTCCGATTGTATATTAATTGGCAAAAACCAATACATTATGCACAATGTTTATTTATGTACGACATTTATTGTTATAATAAAGTACTAATATGCTTGGATATATATATATACATATATTCACATCATCTATTTCACTTTTCTGTGTTTATATTATTAATAAATGGATTGTTTCTGTTTTATCTATTTAATTATGCACAAAACAAATATTTATTTACAATATACTACTCATAAGCCGGGGTAGGTGAACAGTAGTATAAAAATATATTTTTTCGTTTGCGTTTAAATTAAAAATAAATATATGAAATAAAGTCTACATTTAATTAAAAGATAATTGATATGAATTTTTGTCATGTAAACATTGAAAACACAGGCGTCGTTTCTCTATGTATTTATGTATACTCAGATGCTTCACACTATAGCCGATAGATAATCAGCGATTGCTTTAAATACTTACTGAACATATTAATTGGTAATAAACAAAACCATATCTCGAATTTATTGTCCATGGTTAATTTTTAGTTATTATTTCATTTATTTATGAATATATGTAAATTATTCCAGTAGATAATTTACTTTCTAAAAATTTTGCATGGATCTACTACATACAAATAATATGAAATAAATGTAAACATTGTCAATTTATTGTAAATCTATGTGATCTATGTGTATCTGTAAAACTCATTTTATAGTATATAGTAAGAAATATAATAAAATGAAACCCATAAAGTACGAGGGACGTATTTATGTGTGTGATTAAAAATGGAGATAAAGAATTTTGAGTGTGTTGCATGTATCGTTGATGCAGTTTTCTGATTATACTCAAGGAATAAAAGATACATTCTTTAAAATATCAAGGATCTGTTTAGAATATAGAATATACCAGGGAGTTATACGATTATTATATTGATACCTCATCACATGTTACTTCTTATCTAACACGTAAATGTTGTCTGTGTGTTATTATAGATATATGTCCAATACATCCACAGATACTTGTTCTTTATCATTCCTATATGTTTATCTATGTTTGTCTATTGCAGGTTAAATAATCGTGATCATTGTCAATACAGTTATACACTTCAAATAGACCCTTCTAATTTATGTACCGCCATACTAGCGGTACAATGTCCAATTCCTGACTGCGAATGTGTCACTGATGACTTGGATCTTGCCATTGTCGCCGTGCTTCTTACAGTCCACGGCGCCACTGATGCTCCAGGACCAACATCTGCTGCTAAAGTCGATAAAGTCAGACGACCCGCAATCTCCACAGCTGGTACAATTGAAGAATGGGCCTACTTTAAGCCACGCTAGTTAAATTACGTTGACGCCACAAAGTTAACAGACCAGGACAGTCACTAAACTCCTGGAATGCTGTGACGAGCAGCTACGCCGCGACCTCACACGCTCTGCTGGTGAAAGTCTCGATAAAAAACCTGAAACTGATATTCTAAATAGTTTTATAATATATATAATATATAATCTATAATAATGTAATAGATGTTCTATGGGCTATTAAGAAGCTAGCCGTTCGCGAAGAGAATACAATGGTTACACGCGTCACATTACACAACATGCGTCAAGACCGTGATAAACAAATCAGGAGCTTTTGTGCCAGATACCGTGGACAAACAGGGATCTGTAAATTCCTCACTGAATGCCAAAATTGCGACACACAGGTTAATTACACAGAACATATCTTACGAGATGTTCTGGCAAGAGGCATCCAGAACACAGAAATCCAATTAGACCTCCTCGGCGATAAAAACCAGGACATTACTGCAGAGGAAATGGCCCTATTGATAGAAGCGAAAGAGGTCAGAAAACAATCAGCCTCACGCCTGTTAGATACTCACACTACAGAGTAATCAACAGCTCCTACAAAAAGTCTAAACAACTCGCACTCCAGGATCCATGCTCCTACTGCAGTAAGAAAGGTCACGGGAGAAAATCACCAATCCATGTACAACAGAAACAACGCCTATTCGGTCAAAAGTACAAACAATGACAACAAGACTACCCCTTTCAGAATGTGTGTCACAGAAGAAGCAACTCTATAACTCTCAAAATCAGATTCACCTAGCAATGATGATAATGCAGTTGCAGCATTTGATTTCAGCTGTGCAATAATATAGCCCTTGACCAGGCATGACAACATGCCGACAGATGAGTAAGACAAAGCTCCAAACAGCAAACATTTGTCAATGTAACCTTTCGTATCTCTCCTACTGATTACAAAGCATTGAGATTTCACAGAAACATCACCCACACTAACTGTGTCGTTACCTGCTATCCAACACAGGTTGCTAATTAGTTGTCTTGCAGGTATTATTAAGCTGATCCATCGTCTAAGGCTAAATATAAGATAGAATTAGAATATAAGATATATTCTTTGTATAGGTACATGTACCTATCGGATTAAAATTATTATAATATGGGTAGCTATATTCCAAAAATAATTATCCTAATGAATATACAATATAGCATTTTTGATATTAAATTTGAATAAGTTTCATTCGAAATATAATTTTTTGGAACAGTAATTATATATTTCGAAAATTCATTTGTAAAAGTGTTTTATATATTTTTAAGGAAAATAAAATATTATCTAAAATACATACGGTATGGTCACTATTTATTATTACAGCAATTTCCAAATCATATAGGTATATATATCAAAAATAATTAAAGTGTTTCCTTTGTACTAGTATAGTTTGTATAAATTTATTTCAATAGAATGGCAATCTAAAATATTTTCATTGTGTTGTGCATTTTGAGTTTGTGGTCAACATATATTATTATTTTTTATTAAGTAGGTAGGTATATAATAATATATATGCTTCATATATGTCTTTTATATCGTAGTAATTTAGAATTTCTTAAGGATCTATATATTTGACCACAAATTTACATCTTAAAAATGTAACATTTTTTAGATAGCCAATCTATGTTTATGAAGCATAATATGCTAACTCCTTTAGATAATATTATAGAAAAATGTATTTAAAATTATATCAGTATACTTCGTTTTATCAATTTTTTAATCTCGATAATTAAATAGCTAGAAAGTAACTTTATTTTTAACCACAATATAAATATTTTTATTTATTTTTACGTCATTTTTTTGTTTGTAAATCTATGTATATAAAGTATAACAAATATCTATGATTTGTTTTATATATAATTTGTATATTTGTTAATTTTGTTTTAATTTTCTAAATTGAAGTAGAAATTGAACTCTTTATTTACACCGCGATATATAATATTATCGATTTTTGGATAATTGTAGTTAGTGCCAACTATTGTACAGATTTCTACACGTTTACATATTATTTATTACTGTTCATAAAAAATTACATACATATTATATATTACGATTTTAAAAGACTAAAATTAATTTTCATATTTCTTACTAAAACAATTAAAATATGGTATTGGTCCATGGTACTTTGTCTGGTAATCTCCAAGTTTCCCGCATTAAATTATTTTCACTTTTTTTAATGTTTTTTCAATTTTTTTAACGTTTTTTTTAATATGAAAAACATAAATATCCATAAGTGTTTATAAGTGTTATAACTAAAACAATTAAAAATATGGTATTGGTCCATGGTACTTTGTCTGGTAATCTCCAAGTTTCCCACATTAAATTATTTTCACTTTTTTTAACGTTTTTTTTAATATGAAAAACATTAATATCCATAAGTGTTTATAAGTGTTATAACAAGAAATATTAAACATGAATCACAAGTAACATTATACATAAATCACAAGTAAGAAATCAAAAGTCATAATAATGTCTAATCCAATACAGGATATTTTCAAAAAAGTTAGTCTGTATAATGTGGCACCAGAGAAACTCCTGGAGATGGGTAAGGATTAATACATAAGTATTAAGTATTTTAGTTTAATTATTTACTTTACTTTAATTAATTTAAGTATTTAATACATTTAAATAAATTATAAAATAAAAACAAAAAATAATTTAACAAAAAAAAACATTAAAAAATACATAAAAAAACGTAAAAGACAAGCGAAAAAACCTGTAAAAAAAAGGCGAAAATAAATTAATGCGGGAAACTTTGCTTACACATTCGTTTCAATTTTTTTTTTTACATATCCATTTTACCAATCCATTTTATCAAATTATTGGGTTTCTACAACTAACGGCATTATTTTGATAAATACCCATATATGAATACATATTGCTGCTTCATATGCATATTTAGCTATTATACCCATGACACTGACAGTGACCCGACAAGACAGAAAACAAAAGAAATAACAATTTTACTTATATACCTTTTGAAATCTTGTCCACCACGTTGTTAAACACATTATAATTGCCGCCTCAATTTAAACACAGCAAATTTACTAGTATAGTAGCCCAGTTAAATAGTCAATAAAACTGTCTTATCTTTCTACCTACTAGCCACAGAACAGGTAGGTATTATAGAGTAGACAGTTTTATTAAGGCACAGGCAATTCTGTAATTTACAGTTTCTTAAATTACAAATTGGCTGGGTCTTACTTTTCCTAGGGTCAAAAAATTTCTGTAAATGCGCACAGGAGGTTATATAATTTGAAAACCTTGCGTATTCTATGATCAATAATTTGGTTAATGAATGGGAAGTGGAAGCAAGCTAGTTTTATAATTGATAGAGGGGGAGCAGCTCTTTTATTTTTGTTTGCGAGAATTTTCTTGAAATCGGTTTTGCTATAGCCATTTGAGAGTAGGAGGTTCTCAAAATTATCCTTCATTTTGTTATGGGCTATATTGTATTTGGTTCTCAGAGGAAGTGCTGAGGCTTCATGTGTGAAGAGCAGTTTTTTTGTAGAAATAGAAAGTTAGTTCTCCTTGTTGATCAATTAAAAATTTAAAGTTAATAAATCCACTCACCTTGAAGACAGCCAAGCCCTCATAAATCAACTCAAGAAAACACCAGTGGCGCAACTAACAGCCTCCAACTTCCCTGTCAGTTGGTTGCTGTCACTGACAATATCCAGACCTCTTTTATACTTCTACAATTTGTTCATGACTATATAGTAGTTTGTCTGACTTATTACTATAGTATAGACTATGACCTTCTGATTTCATATTCTGAAACTATGATCAAATATAGATTTGCAAATGTTTCAAACTGCTTAATTTAGCCTCTCATCTCCATCAATATATCAACTCATATATTTCATATATTGCCATTCATTTTTTATTTAACTTTTCTGTTTTTCAAATTTTACATGAATTTGGTACCTATTTTATTTCTTAGATTTAATTAAAATGCTATATATACATAAACCATACATGATAGAATTATTATTATTCATTATAATTATTTATTAATTGACATTGTATAATATATAGAATTACTATTTTAGCTTCATATAATAATGTAGGGTGGGGTGAATCTGGAAGAATTTTCACTATTATAACTGTGATTTTTGGAATAAAGATTGTTTTTAATCATTGAAAGTGAAAATCTTACATTCAGTAGTTCAGAATTATAAAAATATCATTGTTGTCATTTTCATTATCATTAAACAGTCAAAATTTTAAAAACTAAATAAATCTGGATTTGCCCCAGGGTTAGGCGAATCTGGAAACAACATTTAAAAACATTTTTTAGTTTGTTATCATAGGTAAAAGGTTGCCATAATGTTAGATATATTT
>JAYRBW010097458.1:0-11851 GCA_036023295.1 Invenusta paracnida | reverse complement strand
TAACTAAGTTCAAACGACTCTCCACTCATAACGACTTGAAACGACTCATCTGTCCACATAACCGCCACTAAATTTCTCGCCAATGAGTATGTTCTATAGCTCATCGCATACGAGCAGCAATATGTACTGGTGTAAGTCTTGACATTTTTCTAAGTATTCTTAGTTTAAGATTACTGCAGCTAAACGTCGTCGTACAGTTTGCACTAATGGTGAATTTTGATTTTCCGGAACTTGGTGTTACAAAACTGTTGAAGGCATTTACCGATTCAGTCGAGCAGTTCGAATTAAAAATCGATTTGTTTGGATGAAAGGTACATCATTGAACGGCCATTTCCTCTCCTATGTGCAGTAGAACCATGCGCTTCGTACTTCTGTATAATCTTTGAAATTGTCCCTTTTCTTTGTTAAATTATCTCCCATTTACAGACAAAATCGCTCCAGCTTTGCGCATCTCCACATTTGGTTCCTAATATAGCATCTAAATTATGAGCAAGAATATTAGAACTATACTATGCGTGTGCTGTTACGATTTATGTGGCTGCTATTCGATTTCTATGATACATACACATACACACACGCACGCACACATACTGATGTACATATACAAGTATGTGCTTATATTTAACTACATACTGAATTATATTCATTTGCGCAATACAATTCAGCACTCTGATAGCTATAATTAATTAATGATTACTATAGGGTTTCCATTTTTTTGGTTTAGTGTATATATATATTCAAATATACTTGAAGATTATATCATTTATAGCCATATTTTATTAAAGAACGAAAGTTTTATTAAACATGTATTATTTTTCACTTGTCGGGGATACTATTATTGTATTTAAATAGTGCTCTTAATGTTATTTTTTATGTAGCATTTAATTACATTTTATTATGATATGAATTAATCAAACAGGTTAATATGCATAAGTAGGTATATAGTATGTGTTACCCGGTTAGTATATATAATTAATTTATTGAAATGGTTAAGACGACACAATCACAATTGTGCAATATTTTCAATGACAATATTTTATAGACTGTCTTCATAGAAATTGAATAATATTTTCAATATGTTATGCACATATTCACGTTGATTATATTATTCAAAAATTACTGGTCAGTTTTTATATAAGAAATGTTACACTTGCATCAAAATATTTTCATAGCATTTATAGTTAGATTATTGTTAAGGTCAGACTAAGATAATAAATCACCGTCTCTACCGTTATCACTACCTACTTCATGTACGAAAGAAATATTTTAAAGAAAATACAGAAATATTGGAATCACTAGTCAATGTTTGGAATATATATGTAGATACGTCAACCAGAATTAGCAATTAGGAGAACGGATAGATAAATCGTGATAATGGGGAAGATAAGCGTTCAGCAAGACTGTTTACACTGCGAAAAATTATCTTTAAACTACTTCTAGAGGTATATATTATAATAAAACAAATGTCACTGTAGACATATAGTTTTTAATCATTCATTCTATTTATTCGAAACATTATATAATTTCCCGTTAAATTAAGAAATGAATACATAAAACAAAGTTATATTGAAATAAATATAATAAATAACATACTACATAGTTATATATAAAGTCATGTTTCAAATCAAGTATTAAATTACCTGTGATTTTCATTGCAAATATAATGTAAACCTTATTTTTCTTAAGTAAAATTACACTGTGTTAGTCGATTAATAGTTATAGTATCATGTAGTAAACTGTTAATAATTATTAAAATGTTATGTTTTTCTAAGAAAAAAACAAATTTTGGATAATTAATAACCTTTTATATGATTTAGATACAATAATAGCGAGTTTATTGTTTTAATTTTATATAAATCCATCCTACATAATCATTTTAGTTGATTATATTAAGAAATCAAAGGTGGTGGTTTATTCAAATTTCACCTCATTCATGTTGTGTATTTTCCGTAAAAGTTACATCTATAATGATTACGTTTAGTGAAATAAAATGCGAAATTACTAGGTAATATTTAACTAGTACACATCAATTAAGTACTGCTAAAAATGGTAAGTACATGCAAAGTTAATAATATAAAATATATTATTATAAATATATCAAATTCAGGCAAATTTAGTTTAATTAAGAAAAGCAGAAATATAAGGTGATTTTATGCTACTATTGTAAATTACTGGCAGTACGGGGACAGCTTGACAGCGCGTTGTTTCGACCTTGTTGGGTCTCTTTAGCAGATCACAACCCTAGTAATGCTGTAAAACACAATAGTTTACATACAACAAATGTATTGCAAATGTATCTTAAAATATCACATTTATATAAACTGCATAAAGCATTTTATATTTATATTTTATTAATTGTCTGAGCCAGACTGCGACAACGGCTTTTGTTGCTAACTGCTAGACCAGTTTTTAGATTGTTTATCAGTTACAACTTGGTCTTTAGGCAGTATAATATATAAATGGGAAACATTTGCAATATATTGATGGTATGCTGCTATTGTATTTTACAGCATTACGAGGGGTGTGGTCTACTGATGAGACCCTACAAAGTCAAAACAAAATGCTGTACAGCTCTCCCCATACTACTCTGAAATTTACAATAGTAGTATGAAACCAGCACTTTATATTTCTTATTTTCTTAAATATACCTTTTACACTGAGTATAGTCCATTGTAGCTTACCCTGAGGATCAATACAAAGTGGCCATCGATTAGCACTGGTGACAATGATACCATTATCCGTAGAGAAGGCATCACTGGGCAGACCTGCGATATTCCAGGCTCGAATCTTCACCGGGTCTCCCAAGGCATCGACCATACGAAACTGCTCTGAGGAAGGGATTTTCTCTGCCACAACTAGACTATGCCACTCAGCTACAAGGTCCTGCCGAAAATCTACCGTGAATACGCCCAGATAGGCAACAACACCCGCACTGAGCAAGATGTCTCCAGTAATATGGTAAACGCGGTCCTGCAGCAGTTTGGCGGCCTGTGTCCATCGATCTTTTTCCCCACCCAGTCCACCGATGAGTTGTTCAGCACGAACAAGTTTTTTTGAGCAGAGATCGATGTTGTCCTCTAGGTCTTTCTTCTTTTGTTGCATAGCCTCCAAGTTATCAGTCAAGGTTTTCAGTTTCAATTCAACTGCTGCTAGTTCCCGCTGCTTTTGATTAAGATTTTTCATCTGATCAAGGAGAATAGGTAAACGTGAAACATTCTTGACTTTTTCCAGTCCTTTCCTAAGTATATAAATGTTTTTTAAAGGCATGTTTGTTTCCCAACTATTATTGCCAATAATATTATAGTATTATTAATAATATATTAGCTGTAGTCATTTAAAAATAGGTTATAAAAAGAGATTTTATAATTTTAAAAAATCACGGCAACATTTGGAAAAAAACTTTAAATAATTATATTATTTGTGTTTTTAAAATTAACTGGTTTTCAAATTTCTATAGTTGATCTAAAATACTTTGTTCAGACACGAAAATGTAATCATAAAATGTGTATAAAATTAGAATACGTTAAATTTAAAAAACCCTCAGAAAGCGTTTATTGTTGAAACAATATATAATAAATCTATTTTTGAATTTTTCTCACATTTCAAGAAATAAGTTATTTGTTTTTAATATCATTTTGTAACAGAAAATATATATGATTCATGCCAACCTGAGTAAAACAATCCTATAATATAAAGATAACATTTAATGTAGACATATACATATTTTTTAATGCAAAAAAACATTGCATATTTAATGTAAAATTGATGAATTGAGACATAGAAATGTACCTTATTATTAAAATTACGTCAAACATATTGTCAAATATTTTCTACGTGATTAATCATTTACAGAAAAGGTTATTTAGTCGCAATGTCTACTATACTTTTTAAATTAAACATAAAATATGATTTCAATCTAACAAAAGCTGTAATGAACAAAGAAATTAAAATATATTTTAAAAGTATACAAGCTGTCACTATGCTGCATAGTGACATATAATTGGTATTACGAAGCTGATGCATACTAGCTGAATAAACAGTGGTGATTATAAGGTTTATTTATAAAACAGATCATGTTTCTTTATTATTAAACATGAAAACAATTTAGTAATTTTGTAAGAAACATTATTTTATATAAAATGTTGCTTTATATTTTATCAAGGTTTAAAAGTTTAAAGTTGCATTAAAAACTGACAAAAGTATTACTTTATTTAAAAAAACAATGAAAAAATAACACGATTAAAGTTAATGAAATTTTACATAGATTAATATATTATTCAAAATGCAACATTTTGAAAATTATTAATATAAAATATATATACACCACATTAAATATTTTATAATGTATCCAATAAAACAGGAGGTGTTTTCTAAACTAATGATGAAATGAACAATTATTTACTATATTTTAATTAAGAATTGGAAGCGGTCACTTGACTGAGCAGGATAAATTATTATAATAATTACAAACATGCAATCTCTGGATCGAGAACCTGCCTCTCAATCCAGAGATGCAGGTTCAAATCCGGACTACTTACTCCTGGCCTAGCTGGTATTGCGTCTAATACATTCATGTTTGTAATTATTATTATATTATAGTCTTATATATACATGAATTAAAACATTGTACTACCTATTCAAACTTATTATTGTAATGTTAGTATAATTTCAGTACATAGCAAAATACATGCATAGATATAAATACAAAAAAATAGCATTATAAATTTTTAAGCAACTTGTTATATTATTAAACAATATTATAAATAACTGATTAATTCAATTAATCACTACAAATTAATATCAATTAATAATAGTATATTTAATATGCAATATACAAGTACATATTATTATAAACATATAATTATATAAAACTAAATATTAGTCTTTTAATAGTTACATATTTCAGTTATATATACCTATTACACAATAAAAATGGTATTCGAATATAGTTATTAGTTAACATTCATAACAACCTAACATTAATTTACATATACATTTAATGTATACATTAATACAATTAATACAATTAATACATTAATTTATACTATTAAGACAATACAAATGAAAAATATGGTTAATTAAAAAATAAATACATATCTAATTACATATATACATCGAAATTAGATAATGGTCGATAGACTGATCGAAATAAATACATCTAAAAATATGAATTTGTGCATAAAGGCTTCCACTGACTCCACCCAAACATTTGTATCATTTATTCTAGATCTTATAATTACTACGCAATCAATACTTTATAATTAATACGTGTATTAAATATATATTTATCAGTAGGTATTTAAAAATATAATTTGTTATATATTATTATGTATACTATTTTTAAAATATTTATTTTATGCTATAATTAATAAAGTACCAGAAAATACATATATTGCATAGAAAATCAGAAATACTAATAATTTTATTTCATTAGTCTACTTTTTAATTTCATTGCATGCTCATTATTAATATGTATGTATAAGATCATTAATATGTATGCTTATTATTAATAATGACTTATTTTTTAAAATATATTTTAGTCATCAATCATAGATAAGTATATTGACTGAAAATCACATTCATAGTGGAATGTTAAAACCGTCCTAGTTGGACTCCTCCAGCTTGAAAATATTCTAAATAAAAAATGGAGCCATACTAAATCCAAAAATAATCGGCAACTACTAAATTTTTATAAATTGAAGTTTGAAACGCGTTTAATTTCTATGATTTTAAATACCTAGATGCATTTGGCTTTAATTGATTTTAAAATCATTTCGAGTAACTCCTCAGCGATTTGGAGGAAGTCCTTCAGTTAGGACGGTTTTTGCAATCCCCCCGTAGAATGCAAATGTTTAAATAAAGCATGTAACGCAACGGGTGTAAATAATTAAGAATTACTTTTTGTTCTAAAGTTGTGTTATTAATCTTTTTATTCAGATATATTGATAAAGTAATTTTAAATATGAACCATTTTGTTGATATATTTTTTAAATTATGTGCATAAATAGTTAAATTCAATACTTGTAAGTTTGTTGTAAGATAAACGAATATATATAATATATAGTTCGTCATTTATTACTAAGTATTGAATTTAACTAAGACATTATTTAAATCGGTTTATGAGATCACACGGGAACTAAAAGTTCATTAAAGTTGTATTTTAATATTTGATTCAACTAACGAGTCCACTAATATAAACCAGAACAGCTCGAATGTTTACAATTTCAAATCAAATTAAAATCTACATATATTGTATATTAAAGCAAACATAAAAACGATACGATATTTGGTGTATAATAAACTGGACTTTAGTAATATCAAAATCAAGCAAATAAACGTACTAACTTAAAGTATAAGAAGTATACATAGTTTAAACGCATAAAAACAAATAATTACTCAGGGTCTGAGAAAATGTGAACCATTATGGTTTAAAAAAATATGTTTAACAAATACATTCTGACTTGCTTAAATTACTTAGTCATAGAAAAATATGTATTAATAAATAATGATAACTGTTATTATTGTGTTCTGGTGTAATTGTTCTCTAATGTACAATAATAAATATTATTTTAGTACACGTGAGAGATTTTGAAAAAATTGATAGAAAGTTCTCTGTTTACAATTGAACAAATCGTTTAACATTTGATATTTAAACTATATCATGTCTAAATGATATTTGTTATTAAGGATACGATGCTTCCTCCATTAGACTATTCTAAAAAAATCTAAAATTGTTCTCAATTCTGAAACATTTTATAAAAACTAGAAGTATGCACAGACACATATAACTGACTTGGTTACATTTGAGTGTAAAAATCATTGATATTGTACTATACATCAACTATACATGTTTGATGTATAATATAATATCTATGGTAAAAACACAAAGCTTTCACACTCATATTTGTTAAATTCAAATTTTAATTAAGCCTACCTTGCATGTGTACCAAGACAATAAAAAGTCTTTGACATTGAATAATATCCATATTTAGTGTTGTTTTCTACTGAGTCACACCTATCAGTATCAGTCTCGGTTGCAATAGGCAAAGTTCAAAACACACTATATATCTAGATGATAGCTATCGCAAAACAACGTCCATTAACACCAATTTCGAAGAAATTTTACTGTTTTGATTTTAAATAATTTATTTAAGAAATAAGTGTAGGATAGCAGAATTTCCGGTTTTAAATGTTTATATTATTTTATCTTTATACACGCTAAAACTTAAATAGTTTTCTATTTAAATATACGCTAAGTACTGTTATCAATGTAAATATATTCCAATTGTTAATACGTCCAGTATTAATCTAAAATAAGGTATATCTGACTTCTTTTAGGAAGTCGACAAATTGCATGATAAAATTCTTGATTTCCAATCTGAATATTAGTTATATATTCGATAATTATGGTCTCGACCATATAAAACACATACATATAAACACTACAAATAAGTATTACCTGAACCGCCAACTCATCTTCCGCAATCTTCAACTGGACCTTCTTGGGCGCCACAATCTTGGCCACCCGATCGTACTTGTCCAACGCCAGGATCCACTTGCACAGTCCTTCACACGCGGCACTTGCATTGCGCACAATTTTTGGGTCGAAGTCGGCATTTGGTACGTAGACGTCGCGGATCTTCTTCATTGCTAGTGCGGAGATGTTGTCAATGTCAAATTTCTTGAGTCGGTCGAGGAACTTGAGGTCACCAAGAAGCTTTTGTGAAGGTCCCCAGTAGTCCTCCATCATCCGCCCGGTGCCTGGGTCCGGTTTACGCTCCGCCTTCTCTGACAATATGATGCACACGGCTTCCATGGTTAGTTTCACCACATGAGGTGGATTCTTCATTGTCTTCACCATGGAAATGTCCTGATTAGAGTAAGTATGGAAAGTGAAACACAATTAATTAGAATTTTATGGTTTAAGTTTAAATACATACAACATAAAGTAAGCTAATTCTATTGAAAAAAATTGTTTTCTTTTCTGAATTATATAAAAGTAAATACATATTATAGTTATACAGCATTGTATGTATTTAGTTAATCTGAAAGTAGTTTGTGATAATAGTGTCAGTTAATATGTAGTATTTTAATGTAAATATACATTTTATATTTAGTTTAAAACTATAACATAAATTTGTTAATAATATGCTACAGTTAACCTAGCAATACACAACAAAATTAAACTACACATCTTCTTAATCCTTTTGATATAAATATATAACTCGTATTAAGAAAATAAGCTTTGTATGGTTAACTATGGTAGTGATTCATAGATTAATCGTTCTACTTTCAATCATGCAGCTAACCGAATAATTGTGCATTTCGTGATAGAAGCATCAAAATTCTCACACATGTATAACACATCAAGATGGTCATTTAAAGACCCCAGGGCATCTCTGAAAGTGCCTGGTTCGGATTTGGTCGCCATTTAAAAAATCAATAAATATCATAATCGATATCCTGATTAACTCAAAAACTAAACATTTTTTGGGTATATAATGTATTAACAACATATATAAAATCATACCTAATTAGTCTAAATACGAAGTTTCAATGTCATCCAAAGTAATCTAGTGGTATAAATCAATCAGTGATCGATTAAGTGAAATCAATATCTGTCTGTAACTCAAAAACTAAGCATTTTTAGGCAACGAATTTTATTATGAATGAATAGGAAACCATACCTAATTAGTCTAATTTCGAAGTTTAAAGTCATCAAGGTTATCTGATGATTCAATCAGGAATCGATCAGCAAAATCAATCACTATCAATATCTAAAAAGTAAGGACTTTTGGACGAATGGATAGGAAACCATACCTAATTAGTCTAAATACGAAGTTCCAAAGTTATCTGATAATGTTAACATCACTTAATCGATAATTCAAAATTAATAATTATAATAATATTATTGTATATATTTATATGTATATTCTTATGTATATATACATATTATAATTAATAATTAAGATGGATAATTTAAAATCAATCCCTATCAATATTATATCAAAAAGTAAAAAATGTTGTGCTATAATATTATATGCAACCTGGCCTCTGTTCGCATCACAAACACAAACATTTGCACAGTTCTATGAACTGCAGATTGTGTCTTTTGTATGTACATGTAGTGTCCCTGCACCCTTTGAGGCATGCTTCTATCACAAAATGCACAGTTGTCAAATAGTTTGCAGTTAGCGGCCGTACAATCATTCCTACAACTCCAGTTAATAATAATATACATATTATGTTATTATAGATACTTTCAGTAAGCTATGCAGCCTATACTAATGTTTTACACTCTATTCTAGGTATATGTACAAAATACGTATTTTTGAAATGTTTTTTATAAAGAAGAAAACTGAATATATAAACTGACAACGATAAAACTCTCTTATTCTTCAATTAATAAATATAGCTATTTACAACAATGAAGAACAGAGAATCTTAAAAGAATCAATGATGTGCATATGACTTTGAAATATTAATTCAATGATTTAAAAAGTAAATTTCCCGACTATTTTTTGCATTAATCGATCAAGCTCATAATAAATTATTGAAACAGTATACTGTTCTACAGTATATATTATATATAATATATATAATTATTTATATGTATATTATATAATATACAGTATATATTCTATAGAAACCTCACAAAAATAGTACTTTAACATAAGAGGGGGTTTCAAAAAGTTTCCGGACTAATGGCAAAAACACAAACATTTGTTAAAATATAATTTATTTCTAAATTTAACAACAAATAACAACTAAAGTCTTATAAACAGAGAAAGTGCCAAGTTTTACATCGTTTCGAAGTACACGCCGTGTTTATTAATACATTTCCGCATTCGTTTGAACCACTTTCGGAAACACTTAGCCCACTCATCAGGAGTGATGCGATTGATTTCCTGTGAATACAAAGTTACTGCATCATCCACACTTTGAAATCGGCGTCCCATATGTTTTGCTTTCACACGAGGAAATATGAAGAAATCGCAGCGAGCCAAGTCAGGGCTATAGGGTGGATGTCCAACAAGATCGGTAATAAAATTAACTGTCTGATGGGCTGAGTGTGTAGAAGCATTATCATGATATAATAAAAGTTGACCTCTTCGAGATAAAAGCGGTCTAGCGTCACCAATAACCTGTGCAAGACATTCTGTGATGTACTAATTTGATGTCACAGTACATTGATTCTCTACAGGAATAGTTGAAACATGTCCATGTATAATGAAAAAATGTAGCGACCATCATCTTCATAACACTTCGACATTTTATGCACTTGGTTGGAGGAGTTTGCTCTTTGACGGTTCATTGAGATGATTGTTGCTTAGACTCTGGGACATAAAAATAAATCCAGGTCTCATCTCCTGTTATCAAGTTCTTTACTTAACGTGATTCACCGTTCTGATAACGAAAAAGCATTTCCTCGCACCATGCAACTCGCCGATTCTTTTGATCTTGAGTCAAGATATGAGGCACCTAACGAGCGGAAACCCTTCTCATTTTCAGTTTGTCATGCAAAATGTTGTGAACACTTGCAATAGAGATGAGATGCGTAATTTAGATATTCAAGTGTGACACGTGCATCAGCAGACAAAATCCCTCGAATTGCTTCCACATTTTTTTCATTTGTGGCCTCTGTAGGACGTTCATCCCTTGCAGAATCTTTGAGAGACTCACGACCTTGACGGAATTCAGAATACCATTCGTACATAGTCGTACGAGAAGGAGAACTACCTGGGAAGGCTGTTGACAGACGGTTTAAGCTATATGAAGCATTTAAACCAGACTTATAATCATGATATATCATTGCACGATAATGTACACGCTTCAATTCCATTTTTCAAACTGACTGATTTTTCTAACTGCTTCGACGTTATAAACTATGCATGTAATTGATAGCTTTTGAATCGTACATTTGAATTTGGCTTTCTATGCACCTACATCAATTTCAATGTTTAATAACAACAGCAACATCCATAGGGAGTCCAATTACCCATAAATTATATTTTAACCAATTTTCGTGTTTTTGCTATTAGTCCAGAAACTTTTTGAAAGGTTTTTAAACACAAAATCAGTATAAGTAATAAATAATGTTATGTTACTTATCAAAGTGATCATTGAAACTATTGAGAATATTTAAGGATCCCTAGTTTAAGCTTCCAATATTTAAATTAAAAGGTAAAAATCATAACGTTTTAAGATTTCAGGAATGAACGATAAGATGTGATGACTTCTAAGATTACAGAATGTTTATAAAATATTATGAAACTTGTTGCTGCTTAATTTTATAGATATTGTATTCCTTTGTAATACAAATATTCGGAAGTAAACATTGATTTATTCATGCACAATTAATGTTACTAGTTAATGTTACTTTCTATAAAATTCGATGACATTAGTTATAATATTAAATTAATTTTTGAAGTCTGCGTGAGCGTCTATGAGTGGAAGGCTGTACTCAATAAAAGGATACATTTTCTTACACCTGGCAAGCACTGCACTCTCAATGTATTCATAATTTTAACTATTTATTTATATAGCATGTATAATCAATGTTCAATTTCACACATTGGGTGATCAATGTACGAGTATAGAGCGTTCTCATAGGCTACAGAGGCGGATCTAGGATTTCGTTAGGGGGGGTTCGATATTTGTAAAATAGGCGTCCGTTTTTTAAAATGAGCTTAATTTTTTTCAAAATATGGTATAGTTTAAAAATTATTTAGGTATAGTTTTTTATTAATAAAACCCCTATATTACATAGGAAACCATATTATGTTCTGTTCAAAATAAAACGACAGAGTAATTGCATCGTCATATAATTTTATTATCCTTCAGCTCTCAA
>JAYRBW010097447.1:0-20157 GCA_036023295.1 Invenusta paracnida | reverse complement strand
TGTATAAGGATTACTTGTTAAACATAAAAAAATAAATGTAATTAACAAGTAACCCTTATATACTACTAAAAGCTGGCAGCCACAACCACACCATGATTATCAAGCATCTCACTATCCTTTAACTTTATAAATTTATATAAATTTAGTTACATTTATTTTTTGTTTTATATTTTATTTTTCCCCAAAAAATTAAGTTTAGGACCCTAAAATATGATATTGCCATGTATTTCATCTGTTTAGGCTCTGTTCTGTCTGAGGGGGGACCAATCTTGTCTTGTTTTTAAGATGATATTTAGTTAAGTTTTTAAGATAATATTTATTAATTAAGAATTGCTTTACTTTTAGTTCAGTAATATTTTAAATATTGGCACCATAAATAATATATAGATACAACCTTTTACAATTGATTTTTAAGTGTTTTTTGCATCACTAAAAGTAAGGCAGTGCTAAACTAAATTTAGTTAATGTGTACCCAAAATGGTTCCAAAATGCCAGAAGATTCTCATGCCTGATCATATTTCATAGGAAATTACATACTTTCATTGAAAGTATATTTTTACTTATACTATTTGGATAGTAAACATGTCTTTCAGTCTTTAGGACTATAAAGTAAATTTAATTAAACATTGTTCCATAATATATATAAGAATATACATTATATCCATTAAGAATATACAATTACATAAATAGTACCTTTATTTTTGTATCTTTACTTATAGGGTGATAATAATCAATACAAAACAACTCCACAGCTTCAATTGTCTTTGACTTTGTATAACTTGGTCTTAGAAGAAAACTTTTATTATTCATTGCAAAAACTTACATGAAAAAAGAAAACTGAAAGTAATTATGACTAAAACAACAATATAGATATATAAAACAATATAAAATATACCTAATATAAATTTACTGACATTATTAAAATAATAGTTAGGTTAATTCTGTTAGTTAGCATTGTAAACCATATGCCTATGTTTATTTAGTTTGGTTTAATCATTTTATTAATTGACTTCTGCAACTTCCTTATATTTCATATACTATGAAATTTGTATAGTATTATGATATAAGGATCATGATTATATGTTATATATATTATCAGATTTTATTATTATAAAAGAGATCAGGTTTAGTCTAGACAAATTTAATTTTTCAGTTCAGGTCTGCCAACCAACCATAATTTACAGTTGGTCAGCAGACCTGAACTGAAAAAAATATATACCTAAACTTGTTTATTTCAATTTCTCTGCTCATTGACATACAGTTTCTCATCCACCCAATATCTAAAATAGAGTGTGGAAAATTGCTATATTCTATTAAAGGCCGTTGTAGGAAATCATAACAGGTAACAACAATTTTATACTATTATATTACATGATCAAAATAGGACTACAGTCAAACCCAGGGCATAATACCAGGGTTCTATGTATTATTTTTGTTGACAATTTTATAATTAGTTACAATAAGTAATTACAAATTTTAAATGAAAATGGTCAAATTGTCAATACCCACTATTTACAAATTGGACATCTGCAAATGTCTTCCCCCCCTCAATCCGATAACCCAGTTGTCATGTTCAATTGCACACATCCCTGACATATGTCACAATCAATCCAGTCAACTGGAATACCATCCTTGTTGTCATTATCTTCATTTTTACATATGAGGCATTGATCTTTGTTCTTGGCAACCTTCTTTTGGCTAGAGGGTCAAGCATTTCAGAGACAGCAGATACAGACCTCTTGTTGATTGGGCAAGATGTCATTGGGCATAGATCTTTGGTATAGTATTCACCACAAACAGGCATCACTGTGGCAAACTTTTTTCATGCTTCTGCAGCCGACTCTGCATGGATGGGGGTTTCCCCACAATGGACGCAAATGGTGGGGAATCTGCATGACAAATATTAAATACTGAACTGTATACTGACAAACTACTGTTGTCAGTGGTTATTAAAAAGATAAGTGTTATATGTAATATACTGGATTACAAATATATGAACAAAACATGTACATGTAACTTATACAAAAAATAGCAGGTAGTAATATGTTGATGTGCAAATAGATTAAATGGGTCACATTTTATACAGTTCCAAATTTAAAAACATCAAGAAAATCCATTATTACAGTTTTTCACTTTAAAGTGAAAATGGCAGAAATATTTGTTGAAGTTATAAATTAACTTACATAAGTTTCTTTATTCAATCTCAAATCAAGCTAAGAATACAAAGTAAGACTAATAGTTACACCTCATAAAATGCATAAAGCCTATTTGATAGATTTGCTTGCATATTACAATATTTTGAACAATTTATGTCTACATGTCCAAAAATGTACCTAAATTTTAATATTTTAAGTAT
Organism: Invenusta paracnida; assembly: GCA_036023295.1. Lineage (NCBI taxonomy): Eukaryota > Metazoa > Platyhelminthes > Proseriata > Coelogynoporidae > Invenusta > Invenusta paracnida. Next base: position 17,801 of record JAYRBW010097447.1, on the reverse strand, counting down.
TTTTAGCCAACCGACCAACCCTAATTTTTACTCTTGCAAACTGAGAAATTAAATTGATATAGCCTAAGGGACTAAGACAAGTGTATTTTTTTATCCTGGGGTCTTTATTACAAGATTATACTATATTTCAGGGTGGCCACATATCCTCAAAATTTGCTCATATACTCAAATTTTTATGTTTATCCTCGAATTTAATAAACTGTTTGTGCTATTTTTTATACTGGTACCTGATTTAGACAATCACAATATTTTAAATGTAAGTATTATATAAGTTAGTATTTTTATATAATTTAAGAAAATATTTTTTATTTAATTAAACAACTTTTACATTTTATTTATTCACTAAAAATGTTGCCTGTTGTTCCATTTAGTAACAACCAATATTTTTTAATACTTTTCTAATAACATTCAAATATTTTGGCTAAGCAGAGTCCTTATGGCTGCAGTTAAACAACCCTAGGCATGCTGAGCTGTCATACACTAGGTGCAAGCAAAGTCTCTATGGCTGCAGGGAATTAGGCAAAATTTGGTTGAAATAAGAATGGAAAAAGAATGCACTATTGCTGCAGTCAAAGCAGCATTTAAAAAAAGAAAATAAATTGAAAAAGGACTGTTCTAATGTACTTTTTAATCTTACTGTTCCATTACATTCCATTACATATAACATTCCTTTTGATCTCTTACTACATGCTGTATAAATGAAGTATACATTTTACCAATACACAATTTTTTACTGTAGTTAAATGTTTTTATTTTTTTGTGAGAAATCTTGTGAATACCCTAACATATATACTCTAATTTTTTCAAAATATGCTCGAAATATACTCTAATTTTATTTTCGATTTAGTCTGGCCACCCTAAATTTGATTTTGGCATATAAAATGTTTGTTTGTCAAAATTTTTGATATACACAATTTATGAAATTGATGTTCCATTGTTTCATAGTAAAGCCTTAATATAAAGCTAGTAAAATTGAATTTTAAAAATTAATAGGAGTGCTTCAGCTAGTATATACATATATATACTAGTTTATTACTATACTTTGTATTTTTCTTATTCATAGATTTGCTACATTTCTAAGCCTTTAATAAAATGATGAGGAATTTTATCAAATTTACCTATATTGTAGGCTATTGCATACTTATTACATGATTTCGTTGTTTATAGAATACAATATAACTGGGTTCTGTCTCATTCTGCAAATGTACTTAAGGCTTAACTCTTTTAGTGATAACATCTCTAGCTTCCTGAAATTGGTGATCTCTTGGCATTTATGTCCTGATAATGAAATTGCTTCAGATGTGAGTTTAAATAAGAAGAAATGCTCATGTGTGTTTCCTATAGTCAGTCCATACCTGCAGAATTTTATGAATCAACATCAACTGGTGTGGAAAAGCAACTGGATGTCCATATTCGTTTTTGCAATTCACAAAGTAACTTGAGGTTAATTTCTTACACAGAACTTTCAGAGTGGTTTCTAGATACTTTTCATTGATTTAAAAACTCATCTGTCAGAAAACATGACTTCATTGATCTCCAAGAAGCATCGTCAACTGAATTACATAATGCACTTTTGCCTCAATTTTTTGCTAATTATTTGCATAATGTACTTTTGCTTATTATTTGCACTGGCTTACTATTGTTCCAGCCAGCAAACAAATTCTGAAACATTTGGCCATTAAAGAAGTACTTTTTGGCTTTTATTTTTAAAGAGAATCAGGTTTGGACAGATTAATACAAACAAATTGTAACTTTATTCCAAAATCCTTGCCTTGAGTTTAGCCATGAATCATAACATTTGATACATTTTCTTAAAATATAAAGTGTAAACACAATTTTAAAATCTGCACATTTAAAACTTTATTTAAATTTTAAAATCCAACTGAACCCCATAATTCTAATATGTTTTAGTATATAAATTAAAATAATAAAGTGATTTCATTACGGAATTTCTTTTTTGCTTTTTTTTTAAGTGTGGACATTGCCAGTTAGATGATAAATCCATTATTTGTTAAAAATATATTCACAATTAGTAATATCAAACAACGAGTAACATTTAGCAGATCACTGACTTGTGTTTCACATAGCAGAACTAATATGAAACAAGAATTGCATGTAATTCAAACTTTGTAAACCATATAAAACTAAATTTAGAATAATTATATATTAAACATTCATATTATTCAGTTGGCAATTTTGGTTTGTTTACATAACATTTTAAAAATAACGTAAACAAATATATAACACACAATAATAGATATGGAATAATAACAGACATTGAAAGTATATCATTATTATGTTTATCAAGACGCTGGTAAATAAAACTTTGTTGAACATAGATATACTTGATTTATTAATATTTTATTTTTGTTGTTTATTGTTTTTTTGTTTTTTCAGAGTTCTAAAAAGAACAATCAGCTGTAGTGGACCATGAAGGGAATGCCAGCATGTATCAAAAGGCTTGTAGTCTTCTTCAACATCCTCTTCTTGGTATGTCACTTATTCCTGTCATTCAACATTGGTTATATTTTCAAAAGCATTTTAAACGTAATCTGATTGTGATTTGTTTACTCGTTACGAAATGTAACAAAGATATAATTTAACAATTATAATCAGTTTATATATTTTCTAAATTCCTCCTTCTTTTGTCTCACCCAGTTCTCTGGTTTGGCCATCGTCGGACTGGCCGTGTGGTCTCTGGTATCGCCCGCCCTAATGGCCTCAGTTGTAAGTCGCGACCTCGTGGAGCTCTCCGCCTTCACAATGCTCGCGCTGGGGGCAGTCATCATCCTGCTCTCTTTCTGTGGCTGTGCCGGTGCTGCTCTAGAGAACCGATGTCTTCTTATCATGGTGGGAACACTTTCTAATATATGCACTACAATAACATGCTATAGAAATCTCTACTCTCTTGCGTGCTCTTTTACAGTTCTTCACGATTATGTGTGGGATCTTCTTTTCTCTCGTTGTCTTTGGGGTTTTGGCCGGAGTTTTCTGGCAAGATGTAAGTTTCAACACTGTTATGCCTATCTTGTAAGTATATTGCAAGTATCTTATAAGTATCTTATGAGTATCTTATGAGTATCTTGTGAGTATCTTGTAAGTATCTTGTAAGTATCTTGTGAGTATCTTATGAGTATATTGTGAGTATCTTGTGAGTATCTTGTAAGTATCTTGTGAGTATATTGCAAGTATCTTGTAAGTATATTGCAAGTATCTTATAAGTATCTTGTGAGTATCTTGTGAGTATCTTGTAAGTATCTTGCAAGTATCTTGTGAGTATATTGTAAGTATCTTGCAAGTATCGTGTAGGTATTTTATAAGTATATTGTAGGTATATTGCAAGTACCCTTTCCAATTATCACATAGACTGTATTATATCGAAGTTTGCCAACGATTTATAAATGTAGTCTACACACAAATACTGATCCATTTTAGACAGTGTTTGAGGTGGTGTTAATGATTAAAATTAATACAAATGCGCGCGCTATTCACGAAATTGCATCTAATATGTAATTATAAAATTTCAATGTAAAGTACACTACCACACTGACTGTGTGTTTAGGAATATATTTCGAACTTGTGTAGTTCACTCGATATCGTATATTTACACACTTCGACGATGTGTATAACTTCATCCGCTCTCGGTATTTCTATATTTTGCTACTTGTAGCTTATTGAAGTTGTACAAGTTGTATATATATTGTCTTCTGCAAGTTAAATGCGTTCAATAATTATAGCACGATGGATCGGAAAAGGGACAAGTAATCAAGTAACCTTTGTTCACTATACTAGGGTCCCGAGGTTTAACTTTTATGTTGTCTTTATTAGTAGCGAAGAGGGTTAAGGTCTAATATACTAGCGGGTTTTATTGCTTCATGACACTAATCTATAGGCCTAGTAGCACGTATCATATATCTTTGATATGTGGGTTTTATTGTCACTGTTTCTTGGCACGCAGTATCAAATGGAATAAATGCGACTGAAGCGTCCCCCTTTTATGCATATTACATGTATGTGAAATCATGTGAGCTTTCACTATTTTCTCTGTTTCTTGACTACAGTTGACAAAGTTCGCGGAGGAACGTCTCCACTTCTCCATTCGAGAGGAGTACGGAACCCATCTTCAGTGGACGGCGTTTATCGATCGTGTACAAAGCCAGGTACGCTCCTTCTCTCGCTTGTCATTCTATATGTTACAAGTTTTAGTTACTGGACTAGATTAAGACTATATTTTATAAGTTACATGAAATGTGCCTTTCCGGTGTACATAAACTGGGCCAGGAAATACTGCTGTGTGATAGGCCCCTTGAGTACATGACACAGTGTCTACCTAGGCTGCCTGAATTCGTGGCTGCTTAATCCATCTTCTCTTTAATATACTATATATAGTCTTTGAAATTAATGTCGTAGTATTATGTTGAATTTCTAATTGTAGGGTTTTGACGAGAATAAGAAAATTAAAACCACCTAATCGTAATTGAAAGAAATGGCAAGAAGATGGTTTCCTGCTTTGAAGCGGGGGGGGGCATTTCACTCTGCGCGGCTGAATGCGTCACATGTGTCAGTAGTGTCGACAACACATGCTAGCTTGTAATCTGCACCAGGATTCTAGCGCTATTAAGAGTTTTGCCACTCACAGAAGTGTCGAGGGGATGTGTCGGTCGTTTGTTGACTATGTCGCAGCTTGTTTACGTGCATCAATCCAGGCCGGGCGTGGAGTTGGTGGTATTGCGTAAAGGAAGATGCATTCTAGTACAGTATGATGCGTGTTAATCTGCGGATGTAACAGAAACTGTGTCTCTCCTCAGTTGGTTAACGCGCGCCTCACGCTAGAATCAATAGAATACGCGCGCTGGATTGTGTCATCTTTTACAGACAAAATAGAAGGAGTTTTACTCTCTCTCTCTCTCTCTCTCTTTTTAAAGTAACACAGTCTTGCTTTACCATTTTAGCTATGTCGTGTTAGATAACGACGTTAAATGTCAAATCTCAATTTGCGTTTATCGTTTTTGACAGATCGAATATTTGGAATGAAATTCCTTTGGCTACAAAGTCTCTCGAGGTAATTCTGCTTGACACACAGGGGCATTAGTTAGTTCCCTACCAGAACTCCATTTGAATTATCTGCCATTATATGGCTCTCTATATATTGTTAAGATTAATACCGCGCTCTTAAAGCAGCAGCTCATTCTACTGGATTATTGAATTCTTGTACTCGACGTAAATAATCTATGGCTGGTATAGCCGAATTCCATTCTCATAAAAGGCCTTTTGTCATTTCTTGAATTGTTTAATAATTATAAGCTGGAGAAACAAGTATGTATACTATTAAAGTTTCGATGGAAACTGAATTGTAAAAAAATTGAATTATCGATTTAATACTTTTATAAAATTATAATTGCCACCAGACGAACAATAATTCTTATCAATATTAAAATGATAAACATTCCATCCTAAATAATAATCAGATATCAATATTCTAGTTACAACTCGTATGTATCGAAGCACTGTTGCAATTATAGTTGGGAGTGAACTCTGTCTTTACTATTCCTCCAAGTTCAGCGGTACTATACTCCTGTCCAACTATCATCGTACTATCTGGCGCGTATAGCAAAGGAATCAGCTACTATTTTCAATAGATAGGTATATACAAAAGATTACGGCTTCGTTTTCGAGGTTATGAATAATAATATGTATTAAAATTGCATCTCGTCTTTTAATTGCAATTTATGCTGTAGAGCCATTCGTGTTTTGTCGACCAATTAATTATTTCATTCTACGAACGCAATACTTCGCTCGGCTTATTTCCTGTGGAATTGATTTGACAGGTACGCTGTCTTAAAAGTGGTCAAATTGAAAAGCCAGGCTATAGTTGACTGTTAGTGAGTGAGTGAAGTATGAGTCAGATGTGTGACTCTTGAATTCAAAGTAGACAGGCAAAGCCCACCCCGATCGCCTATCGACATTCACAAGTAAGACACTCTGGGAACAAGAGTCAAGGAAATTTCGGTTATTTTCTCTTTCCTTCCTTCCGACTCTCGCTTATAAAATTGTCCTGTGACAAATTGAATTACTTATGCATCCACACTTATTATTCTCATGCGCGCACACACACACATCCATGCCGGTGGAAACCCCGAAATATTGATTACCATGGTTTTAGTTACTTGTCTTTCTTACCAGGCAGTGAGAGTGAGTCTCGACGATGTATTCTTCCTGTTCCAGATGAACTGCTGTGCCGTGATGCCCGACAAGGCCAACATCTACCAGAACTCGCGCTGGTACAGCTCCAAGTCCGTGTCCTCGCAGCAGCTCTTTCTGCCGCCCTCGTGTTGTCGCCTGCGGGCTGATGGCTCCTTCGAGGATCTCGACAAGTGTATGGGGAACCGGCCTCTGCCCAATGTCAACAAGTTTATGCACCCCAAAGTGAGTCAGACAAAAACCTTCCCGAAAACTATAGTCTTTGTCACGCAAGAGTCTTTGTTTTTTATATAAAAACGAGACTAATTTATGGTATTTTTAGGTTTATTTCTCTTTTATCACGCTGAGTATAATGCAAAGTGATATGAAGAGTGGATTGTATATTGTATTGTACTACGATTGAGTAGACCAGACGGGAGTCTGGAATATTTAAAGCACATACTGTTACTTCACTGCTATTATTGTAATCATTGTATTCACCCATTATTAAGGTATATTGATTAGTCATTGAAGATTAGAACAAAAGAGTATTTGCCAACGCGTGCATTGAATTGGAGGATTTGATATTATAAATGGCTTTTTATAATATGTCTTGCACTCGTATACACACACTTAGTGTTTGTTATATTGCGTGGGTAGAGTGCATTGATACAAGCTGTCTGCCGACTAAATGCTTTCAGTTTTACTTGATTAGACTTCGGTATCCGTTCTACACGTGTGCCTTGTTGGTCGGCCCCAATAGGCGTCATCTGGCACCCATTACTGTCCTTCTAGTAGCACTTTTGGAGGATGAAAAGTTCGCTGGACAGAGCTTCAGAAAATGGTGCATGTTATTTATTGATTTTCTTGTATAAAACAAGACAGAATTTTTTCTCTTTGTGTGCATTCGCGGTGACATATAAGCTAGTTGACTTAAGTAACTTGCTATAGTGATCGTAATCAAGGGTTTGTATTATAAGAGTGACTAAGGCCAGGAAGTTGTGATCGTTCTGCCCAACAGTGGAACTATATTTATCGATCTTTTCTGTTGAAAGAAAATGGGTTGTGGTAAAATATTTAATCTCCAACTTACTGGAGAGCAGCTATTTGTTTGTTTAAAATCGAGGAATTCTTTCATTTATCTCATCTGAGTGTATACTATAATATATTGCGTGTCTCATAGATTCCAGTATTGCTTTGAGCTTAGAATCAATATACCGATAAAAAGTTTTATTAAATTTGAGAGATTGTCCTTAACTAGTGGCAGACCTCACTCACCCCTCCTCCCTTGCCAGACGAACGAGATGGGATCCCCAATCGGGTAAATAAATCAATTGTGTGGACTGAATTTGGTGACAGTTTGCCCAGGATATATGAAATCTACATGATATTAATTTAACCTTTTCGGCATATTATATTTGTGAGCGTGACAGAAATAATAATAATATTGTTTAATAGTATCTTTTCTTGATAATATTTGAACCCGTTAGCACACATTCGACTATGACATATATATATATTATACATAAGGAACGTTTAAAACTCCAAGTACGTCTGTGAAGGTGGCATTGGGTGCCGGTCTTGCGTGTTTGACAATAGTAAGTTCTACGTGTTTTAAGAGTTCTTAATCCCTCTCTCTCTCTTCTCTTCCAGGCCTGTTTCACAGCGATATCGGAGATGGCCATCAAGTATCAGTACTGTTTGATTGGAACAGTTGCAGGAATCGCTCTACTTCTTGTAAGAGATGTGTAATAATTGATTATCTAGGAGGGAGGGAGCGATCCTAGCGCGCTTTTGAAGGTCCCTAAATATTTATAGTGTTTCTGTGTTTATTGCCCCACTCGCTCTGTCTTGCCTTGCCTTGAGTCTGTAAAGTGGAAGATAATACTAAATAGGGAGGCGAGGTGTGGCCTGCGCTACTGCATTGTCGGTGTACTTAAGCCGAGGTGGTGGGTAATATTGTGTTTGGGCGTGCCCAGGGGAGTGCCCCCTTTATTCAGATAAGGGGGGATGTAATAAATTACATTTATCGATCTCGTGGCTTGCCCAACCCTGTCATGTAATGATGGATTTATAATAGGGCAATATACATAATATACAAAAGCCAGGAGAGTTATTAAGAATTGCAATGGTTACGAATTAAGTGTCCTGGCTTTCATCAAGATTTATTCCATTTATAAAAAAGACATCTCATTAATAAAGAGTCACATTTACATATAATATCATGAAATATATATATTTAGCTAATTAAAGTAATATATTGTATCGTTATTTGTATATCACCTCATAATAAATTATTGTTTCTTTAATTAATTAACTCAATTTTTATGTGAAGTGTGTTTTCCTTCTAAGTTTCCTTTTTATAAAAATGTAAAACAAGTATTGGGACTTACTATATTATTAATAGTCTAGTTTCTGATTGATAAACGCGCAGTGGGGCTTATTTTGTTCCTAAATATATGATAATAATTGGTTAATTATGTGCCACTGAGAATCCTTGTATAAGCCCAGTTGGAGTAATTTCCTTTTTTCCTTTTCAGATTTTGGGGATGGCTTTCACGTTGGCCCTCCTCAAAGGCATCGTTCACTATCAACCGGTCCACCACATGGAACACGGGTACTAGGTGTAAATCTAAGTAGTAGGAAAGGAGTGTTTCTGGTCCACTGCCCCTAGAACATCTCTTCTCTACTACTAAAAGTAACTTTAAATGTTGATTCCACGTGCACATATGAGCGCGTTATCGTACGTATGTACGTATGTATGTATGTATGTGAAGGGATTGTACCCTTGAGATCTGTGACTCTGGTAGCAATGATTACCCTCCCCTTCACTGGTGTAATGGTCAAAGTTGCTATGATTACACTTTATAAATTAGGGTTATAGTCTGAGGCATTCAATTTATTAGTTCGTTATAGAGACAAATAAAGTAAAATATTGAATATTTCTAAATCTATCAGTTTTTTATTGTATTATAAGCAGCTTGAAAATTCTAATTCATTGCGCTTTATGAATGAATATAAGTGACCATTATTGATGGCTACTATCTTTGTAGTAAATGCATTTACCTGTGATTGTGGGCTATTATTTTGGAGAGCTATTTTAAATGTTGGAACTATTCCACGTTTCTTATTTTATAATCTGATGAATCTAGTCCAATTGGCATAGCACACTTTGCAGTTACACCGGAGAAATAAGACAATTTCCTTGTTTATTGTAAGTAACTCGATGCCTGTTCTGCGCCGCGATCTCAGGAATCTGCTCTTATGCACGGTGCGCAGAGGTTTAGTAAGAAGTTCAGTTATTGCGTGCTATATGATTTCATTGAACCTACATATATCGTAGACACAACTCGACTCCTTTTGACATTTGAGTGAGTTATGAAGCCAAGTACATTTTATTGAATTCTATAATTGCTCTAATTTTTACTTTCAAATCTTGTTGGTAACAAATTTACTTAAAACTGGAAATATGTTTAAACTTTGCGCGCTTATTTAGCTTGAAATTGCACAAAAAATAGTTCCGCTGTTTTTATCGTCAAGAGATAAATTACTTTGTCGATCGGTGGTGTGCCTTTAATCGATATTTTAAATTTACGACTTTTTGTAAATAAATTTGATGTATTTTATGTTTTACTATTCATATTGATATGTCCTCAAATATATATTGATGTGCCTCTCGTTGTGTTATGAGTGGTGTTGAAATAAAAGCATGACCATGAATTTGTAAATCTTTAATAGAGGAAGTATGTATTTGTTAAAAATAAAATATTTATTATTGTTTCTGCAGTTGGAGCAATACATCAGGCGGTAAATAAGCGTGATTAAAAGTAAATACTTTTCTTTTTAAACACCTTGTTGGTATTAGGTTGATGAACATTAACTTTTGGACTACCGACTACCATGCAAATGTTATACTTTTATTAACCTAGGTCATAATATATGCATTGCCTATTTTTACCAAATATAGTTCCTTTTTCCGTGGGATGTGTGTAATTTTATATATTACTACAGTTAAATAACATCTCAAACTTTTATTGATTATATATTTCTTTAAACTTGTTATTAATATATATATATATACATATATGCCCTCATTATACAATTATATGTAATATATATTTATAATGCAAATTCTGTACACATTAATTTCTCAAGAAATTTATTCGTTGACATAATTATCTCTTTTAACAGTTATTTACTACTTGCATATTTGGCAGTACTATACTTACATACGCATATATTATATACTTATTTGCTGTTGGACAATCGCGAATTCATTAACTGCATTTGTCAATCATTGCTAATATTTATGTATTTATTGTTTCTCATTTTTTAATTTATCTATTTTCCTAATTTCCTTGCCGAGTGAAACTATTATTACGGAATTATATTATAACCCAGCATTTTTGTATTATGCGACCATGTGCATTTCGATTGAAGTTGACCAGAATTATTGATTGTACTTATTAACTACAGCGATGCTTTGAAATACTGTTCAATTTATTTGGGACACTTTCTTCGCTTTGTCTTGATTTCTTCATTATGTTTTATCAATAAAATAACTTTTTGTGAAACTAATCATCTTGCCTATATTTAAATTCTTTATAATTATATTCGTAGGGGGTTAGTATTATATGTATTATTGTAATTACATACGAATTGGATCACCTTTGTATATGCTAGTCACAAATGATGAATAAAAGTTGTTTATACTAAACAATATCTTTAATACTACAGTATAATTCGCCTATTGCGACACTTTTGATTTGGCCCTGCAGAATTCCTACGTTTATATAGAAACAAGTTCGTCTGTAGCAACTTCATTTATAATTATCATTTGTCTATATTGACACATTTTTTGTTCCGCATGAAAATTAAATTCGTCTATAAAGACAACCTATATTGGTTTTTATTCAAACTAAGTTACTTTTATTTGGAATGCAGCTGTTCAAATACACATACAACAGGGTGTCCGAAAAGTTGCTGTGCAGTGAAAATGTTTTATTTCAACTTACCGGTCACACAATATTCTGCTCATTCAATATTGATCACTGCACATCAACTTTTCAGACACCATCGACATATATAATATGTAAATAAACAATAGTTCATATATATGTATTATTTCAAGTAAATGTGATTGTATAGGTATGTATGATGAGAATTGTTGGTTATAAACGCGATTGCAGATTAAAATCAAATGATCGTTTATTTCACTAATATTATTCACGCTTGTTATAATTGAAACATTAGGTTGATAAGAAATTATGCAATGTGCCAACATTCTGGCAGTGGTGTTACGTAAGAAGACTTATTCCTTCTTCATGTGATTTATTAAATAAGGTTCGATTCTTGTGTACGATGTTTGGGTTGTTGGCAAGCATATAATCTATCATTCTATATCATATAATTTTTAAAGAAGGTTAGATATTTGAATGCAAAATGTATAGGTATCCACTGTATTTTACATCCATTAAAAACATCACTGTGTAATACATATATTTGTCCATACTAGGCCGTCTAAAAAGATTACTTTCAGTAAAGAAATTGTTATAACGACGCTTTTAGCTATGTCCCGGCTTGAAGTGTCGCTATAGGAAAATTCTACTGTACAGCTAAAAATTGGTATAATTCGTCTGATTTCGATGTCACATTGAAACTATATAATTTAAGATCAGAACTGAGTAAGTTTATGGTCCACACTTCCGCATATTAGACGCTGTATTTAGATCGTAAATCAGAATGTGAATATCACAAATCCTAATAGCACGTCTATGGCATCGATATTTGCTTGGCTAGTTTTTAAAGTAAACGAAAATGAGAGGCAACAGTTCATTTGTCTATACTTAATAACGAACACCAATTTAACTAAATCGTAAATTCAATTTGTCAAGTTACTGTTGTAAGTGTACCATATTGCATGTGCTATATATATTTTCCGATACATACAATAGAATATTACATTATTTTGAAAGACAAAACATATCCCTTCAACAACATATGTAAAAAAAGTGTAAAACATATATTATAATTAATATGTACTATTAATGCATTTAACACTTATTAAATATAAGTTAAAATGTAGGATAAGTCTAAATTCGGTTTAAGGCACAGAGTAATTATCTTTACTTAGGGTGGTTAACGTACGTACATAATTTAACTAAAATTAACATGCTCTGAAATATATTCTAATGATAATTATATAAAAACCAATAAAGTAACTGACTGGGCTTCTAGCAAATATAAAAAATATTACATTTACGTAGATCTATGTTTAGAAAAGTGTATATTTAAATATTGTACAAACAATTATTATATTTATAAAATAGTTGCTTTAAAATAGAAAACCCTATTGACATTTTTACTCGTGTTAACATTGTACAAAATCATGGTATAATCAATTACTAACACCAACAAGCTGGTCAAAACATTATTATTGACATATTTAATGTAACGTTTTAAGCACATATATATGCTTTATATTCATAAACATTACATGCAAACTTTATATATCGTGTTAGCTGTTTGTCTGAATAATAATCTTAATATGAATTATTATTACGTTGCTCTGTTGAAATTTTATTATAATAAAATGTAGATACCTATAATATATCTTTCTACACGCGTTTTATATGGTTATATTTATTGTATAACTAATTTTCAAAGTTTTGTGTGATCCGTTTGATCATGAGCTGCTCTGGTTTTTCTTTTCATCGTACTACATATTAATATAAATTATTTGTAATGATCAAATTTATTTTAGTGCATACTCTTAAAAAATGAAGTATTATAACTATAATTCTTGTACTTCTCACAAAACGCTTATATACTAAATACGTTGCAAATCTAAGTGTATATCAGGGAATTAGCTTCAACAAAAATCAAAACTGACAGCTTAAATATCTGTCGATTAATTAATCAATAACATGTTTTGGATGTACTTTATTTGTAGAAATTCGTTCTAAATAATTTTTCGAAATGAATGAAAAAATTACGAATTTCTCTAAAAATGAAAGGAAAGACAGTTTTTTAAATTCGACCTGCAAAAGAAATGTGTCTCTTTATTGTCTATTTAATTGTACATTTCTTGATCCTATCTCTTAAATCAATTTTTAGAACACACAGCTCGATTTATTGTTGATAGTTTGATGTCCGCTGTGTTATCTAATTGAACAAATTGTAACCATTATTGTAATCGCGAATTTATAGTTATTCTATTAGGTATGCTGATTTAGCTAGCACGTTAAATTTTATTACATGTCCAAAGTATGAAAGGATTTGTTTGAGTCTCATATAAAGCAACGGCCACTCTTTTCCTATACCATATAATATAGAATAGGATATTGGTTAGTTTAATTTCTTTGTCCACAATACTATAGCAGCATCCTTCTCTAAGCCCAACATCGTGAAATATACATATTTATTTTTGTATTTCGTTCTTTTTTGTAAGCTTAAAAGGCAGTTGGAAAAACAGAAGGATCTGATTGCAGTTACGATCAGATCAGGATATTTTATATATAATATTAGAACATTTTGAATCAGTTTTATTTCAAGCTTTACAGTAAAAACTGTTGTAATATTATATTTAATTACAAGACTCTAACTTACGTATATATATATACTATAAATATACATACCTACCTATGCCAGTATATAGAAAAGAGGGTTACAAAGATTGGCATACTTTAATTTCGTTAAACTAATTGTTTGATGTATGTTCCCACTTCGCTACTTATTCATTATAACCAAGTTATTTCTATGAATTAACGTATATATAAAGTTATTTATACTCGAGGAAATATATGATGGAGGACTAATCTTTGGTATATCTTTATTTTATAATGTATTCATAATAATTAAATGAATTTTGGTATATAAATAATTTAAAATGTTGAGATACTTCTATAATTATATTAAAGCGCCTATATTCAAATATGTTTTTGGCTTGATTTTTGTGTTTCGTTTATAATTATTGAATGTGAATTAGTATGGTAGTCACTAATGATGTTTGGCTCCCAAACGAGAGCGAACTAAAACAGGAAGAAATAAGTCTAACATCTGGTCCGTTAACGGCTGCGGCGCACCATATGGGGAAATTCTGTGATAACCAATGCAAGGTATGTTAATTATCTTTTTGTTTGACCTTAATAATAATGTTAACTATAATAACAAGCACTTTTGTAATATTAAAATTTCTCAAGTTTAATCATAGATGAATTATTTTAACAGCTATGCTATTAACTAAAAGTATATCTAGGTATATATAATAATTATATAGTTGCATATGTTGCAAACAATTAATTGCCATTGCCATTAGAAATGGTGAATTTATGCTTAAACACTGTTTACAAACTATCAGGGTTCGAAATTAGCACATGCCCGGATGCCAGTGGTGTGTGTACTTCTCGAGCATGTTAACAATCAATGTCACATGCCTGGCTGGCTAGTACATAATTAGACTTCTATTTAAAGTCTTTGTTTATAAGACACACATGTATATTGTATGATTCATTGGCACCATCAATATCTGCTAAAGTGAAAGAAAAGACTGTCTACATTGGTCTATGCATTTACTGTGTAGCCTGCATTGTAATACAATAATAATTGTACTACTCTACCATATGGCATATGTTAATATTAATCATTTTCTATTGCTTTTACCAATAATACTTGTACTCTGAAAGTGAAAGACTACTCAACTGAAAATTAACATTATATATATATTATTTATAATGCAAGCAATAATGACAATGTTCAATATACAGATTATGGAATTAATTATTTTTTTAATTCTCTGGGTTAGTAGAATGAGGCCTTTGCTAGTTCATTTATAAACTAACTAGTCTGGTGGCTAGTGAGTCTAGAAGTTAATCTCAAACCCTGTTACTATATAGGTATATATATAATTATATGTAAACACATTTATCTCCAGCTTTATCTTGAGAACTACTTCACCTACAAGAATGATATATACATCAATTGAAAGCTTATAGAATTTTAGGAATACAAATTCTTTCTGAATTTAATTTCATTGCTTCCTTCAAAAGTTATGATGTCATAAAGGATTACTATATATATAATTACATGTAAACATATTCATCTCCAACTTTATCTCAAGAACTATTTGGCCTACAAAGTTGAATTTCATATCAATCAAAAGCTTATTGAATTTTAGGAATACAAATTCTTTCCAAATTTAATTTCATTGCTTTCTTCAAAAGTTATGATGTCATAAAGTTGGAGACAAATGAGTTTACATGTAATTATATATGTACCTATATATTAATCCTTTATGACATCATAAATTTTGAAGGAAGCAATGAAATTAAATTTGGAAAGAATTTGTATTCCTAAAATTTGATAAGCTTTCAGTTTCGATTGATGTGTATATCATTCTTGTACTGTAGGTGAAGTAGTTCTCAAGATAAAGTTGGAGATGAATGTGTTTACATGTAATTATATATATAACTATATAGTAATCCTTTATGACATCATAACTTTTGAAGGAAGGAATTAAATTAAATTTGGAAAGAATTTGTATTCCAAAAATTCAATAAGCTTTCGATTGATATGAAATTCAACTTTGTAGGCCAAATAGTTCTCGAGATAAAGTTGGAGATGAATATGGAAATGAATGTGGAGATGAATCTGGAAAAAAAGTATAAGACATGACATTGACATTGTCATTGTTAATGTTGTATGATTATATATTGATTATAATTAATAAATATTAAAACTAATTCATTAATAATATTTAGGCAACATTTCTAATAATATAATACCTGTTTTAATTGTAATCCCTAATTCTTACCCTATTATCACTAATTAATATAGTCCACTGACACTGTGCTAAAGGCTACTAAAGCCTAAATTGAATCTGTGCCAATTAGTTTGTTACTAGTCAATAATTCTTCTGGCCTCTGCATGGTCATTGCTAAACATCCAGTGGCGCTAGAGTAAGTGAGTGCCTAAACCTATAAGCGAAAAATAATAATTTCACTAAATTGTTTGACCAACGAATAGCACATTAATAAGTTTACACAAAAAGTAAATTTTCAGATTATATAAGCGATTTCAAGAATAAATGTATAAAAAGATTTACAAGGGTTGAAATAATATTCATAATAATAAAAATTAATAATTACATTTATATTATTTTACAATAAATAAATATTTGTAATTGACAAATTGTAACTAATATAATAAAATATGTCAATATATCTCTTTAAAGTATTTATAGAAGGTTAAACCCTAAAAAGCTATTTTTAAACACATGTTTCATTAGTAAACACTTGAAACATTCGCAAAATAAGTTCATTAAAATTTAGGAATATTCAAACACTTACTTATGTCTATATTTATCGATATATTTTATAGTAATTAGATTATGAGCTATACGGATTATTTTGACCTGTAACTTGTTGGTTTCAGTATTATATAAAAAAATCATATTGTCAATCTAAGCTATAAAAATAGTGCTTTCAAAATTATTAATAAAATAAATATTGTACAAATAAAAGTATTATTGCAAAATATGTTAGTATGAATATTTCGCAAGTTAAATTATTGCTTAATTATTATAACCGTACTACTGTAAATTTAAACAGTTTTTAGATTTTTATGCGTTATTTTTGTCAATTGGGATTTAATTTTTATTTGTTTTAAATACAAATGTTTGAGCAGGAAATTTGAATAGGTAGGTAATACGCGTGCAGGTTCACGGTATTACCCCATCATATATTTTTTTATAGATACCGCGAAGATTTATTCGTCAAAATAAATGTGGTAACTGAACGGCAGATGACTAATTAGTTCATACACTAGATGACATAGATGAAGGAAAGGGACAAAGAGAAACTTCCAGAATGTATGGTTTTCCATAATAAACCTTATGTGATAGGATGAAAAACCGTCAACTAAATGATCCATCTCTTGGTTGTAAATCAGTTTTGTCTTCTGAAGCTGAAACCGAATTGGCAACTCGTTTGCTGTTTTTGGCAAAAATATTTTATGGAATTAACCAAATGCAATTGAGAAGAATTGCATATGAATACGTTGTTTGTATAATAAAATAAAACAAAAATCCAACTCCACAACACAGCTTGCGGGAAAAGACTGGTATCACGGGTTTATCCGTCGCCACCCAGAAAACCACAGGCCACCAATATTAGTAGAATGATTGGCTTTAATCAAACAGATGTCAAGCTATTTTTTGATAATCTTGAAATTATATGAGCAAGTACCACTTTCCGAGCCAAAATATATACAATGTTGATGATCAAACCGGTTTCTCTATACAGAGTGTTCTATAAAAAGGTACCAAAATATATTTTTTTATTTTTGTCTGTTTATTATATGCAGGTTATTGTCTATGGCTATTATATCAATGTTTATGAAAGAATTTAAGTTTAGGGTTTAATACCTAGTAATGAGCCTGTTTTTTTCGAAGACGGGATAGATGAACATTGGGAGTTTCAACGGGGACAGAAAAAGACGATGAATTCCGAGATGTACGTCATGGACCTCATTGAACATGTCGGTTTTCCTGCAGCGCGACGTCTTTATCAACCACACGAAGGAATTTGGCAAGATGACGGCGCCTCCATCCATCGGACTCATGT
>JAYRBW010097436.1:0-20160 GCA_036023295.1 Invenusta paracnida | reverse complement strand
CTATCCTATATTACCTACTACATAGTTCGCTTAGCTTTACTAGCTAACGACCTATTGCCATAGGTCTAGATATCAATAAGGATGTTCAATTATATACTATGTACCGCAAATATCAGAAATTACAGCCTAATACGATGACTTAATAATTTAACTTTAATTGCTAATGACCTATGTCGCTAATGAAAAGACATAATACAATACTCTTATTATATGAAATATATCAAATACTCAAACAATCGTTGTATTCGTGTTTCACATTTTCTCCCTCAAAACTTTCAATATTTTCATTCAAATATTATAAAAGGCTGTGTAATACATAAAAAGAGATAGCCTGACCCCGACGTGACAATTCCAATTCTGCTACATTCTATGCTACATGGCGCTGGCTTCTAGTTATTAATTATGGATTCCTTGCGGTCCGCACGTTCCATATATGGGAAGCCGAGTTGCTGGTATCCATATAGGTAACCCCACTGATAAGGGGCCTTATTCTAGGGAGGTGGGGTGTAGCCTGTTTCCCGTTTTCTTCTGGGCTTACTAGCGCTACACTTTTCACATATAGCTTCATTAGGGAGTAGTTGACGGTGTTAGAAATGAGACTATACATGAGAAATGCAGAGTGGAGAAAGGAGACAAGAATTAAGAATTAGGAAACGAGGCTACTTTGAGAGAATAGAGGAGAAAAAAGTCACAAACTTTAAACGTCATAAACTTTTTAATGGTACAAAAGTATCCCTGTTTTATTGTTTCGTAAATTACAAATATACGTAAAGAAGACTGTTTGTCCAAACGTTTTTGTCTGATTCTTTTGTTTTCGTTGTTCATGATCTTTGTCTTGTGTTTTTACGTATTTTGAAACAATATTGGAAAAGAACAATTTCATGTAATATAGCCGTATAAGTTTTTATATATATGTGTGAATATTCAATTATGTTTTTAAAATGAATTTGGTTTTAAAATCAGTTTAGGCAATTATTGTAATTCAATATAAATTACAATTTGAATTACGCGTGTGTACTTCTAGTGTTTCAAATTCAACGATTTTTTCAATTTATTCATTATTCATTATTGATTAATAGATGAGCATAAATATATAAATATATAAATTTGTCGATTAATTATTTTAATAAGCTATTATTTTTATAGAATTTGTATGTCTTCAACTTTAGGTATGTTAGTATAGGTATGGATTTGGTGCGTTAAAAACAGTTTTGTTGTTCCCATTGTAACATGAATTTAGTAATTATTATATCTATAACTAAAATTAAGGCCCAATTAAAGTACATATATAAAGCTCTATGCAAGTCAATTTTAACATTAATTATCTACATAATGTCTCTAAACGCTGCTGGTATATATTTTATAACAAAACCAAAGTTATATACAATAAGATTATTCCTTCCTGTAACTCACTAGTTTAAAGACTTATTATTTACGAAACAATATTCTAAAGCATAATGTACATATATTGAGAATTTAAATTGAGCAGTAACGGTGTACGTCGAAATAAAAAGAAACATATATTCCACTCCAGAAATATATCTCTCTCAATTCCTCAGAAAATCTCTCCTATGTTCTAAGGTTTTTGTTCTTCTTTATTGTAAGCAAAAGTGTCTACTTATACACATATATACGTTCGAGCTACATTTTTAGTTTAAATATAATCGATAAATGTCAAGTACAACTTTTTCATTGTTCAGAGAAAATATTATATAATTTGAGTTCTACATTTCCACATATATAGAGGTAGGTTTATAGCGTTAAAACAATATATATCGCCTGTTGAGAACGCATGTAAACAAAGCTACATTCAAATAGGCCACATTCAAATGTATAATGTATTTATATCACTAAACATGACTTGTTTAATCGCCACGCGTGATGACTATTATTGTAAGCATAATATACATACATACAAATATATATATATATATATATACACACATGGATAAAGTATTATTTTAAGAAACGCAAGCCATATAGCTTTATATTTTTAAGATACAATAGTATAGTACCTATATGTATATGTAAACATCTATATATATATATATATAAGTAAAAATCGATTTTTCTGAGGAGTATAACCTTGAGGGGATTTAGAGAACGCGTTATTATACCTATATAGCTGTCTCTGTAATGAAAGTATATAGAGTATATATTATATATATGGCTTTAAGCTCTCGCACGTCTAATTAGCGAAAAAGAGGGATGCGCGAAAGAGCGCGGTGAATCTAAACAAATAAAATAAACAACATTAAAGATATGATATCTGTACATATAGGTAGATGTATGTAGGTATATGCTTGCCGCAAGGGTCTGTGCCGATGGGTTTCATAAAATAAAATGAATATTTAGAACCTAAATTACTCCATACAGTATTATACAATCCATGTGGAAGCTCACTCTTTATCTCAGACTTATACCTAACCCATTGCAGGGGTTCAATAAAATGTAATCTCTTTGGGGGGGATATATGCCTTGAATTATTGATAAATTGACGAGAAGAAAACACAACTCCTTATCTGTCTGTAAAGTGGCTCAAACAATAGAGAGAATTATATTTGAACCACATATTGTACTATTGTTTATAGATGAGCTGGTGAAACGGATACCTTGAGAATTACTGTAATTAACAGCTTAAGAAGTCTATTAGATGCTTAAGATTACAAAATTTGGGAAATAAACGCTGCTTTGTTGTTCTTGCTTGAGGTGGGGTGATTGTACAACATTTTTTTCTTTTGGAGAAAGGGCTTGAACTGGAACTTAAACTCTAGAGTCCGGAGAAACTGTTTGATTTTATATTATATGTATATGAAAGACTAATTTTAATTTCGGCGCGAGAAATTAGGAGTTTCAAATGTTTAAACAGATAAATATTTTTTGGCGAAAATGTCATGGACAATTCCTAATAGTACAATTTCCTCTTTCTAACTTTCTGAAGAATAAATTTTTGTTTAAATAAACGATAGTAGATTTTTAATAGCTATGTCCACGCGGAATTATAGCCTTAAAAGAGGGATAATATATGTATATATTGTCAAACTATTCCACAAATATATAGGCATACTTTTGGACACTGCATTTATGAATGACATTAAGAGCCGGGAAAGTCGGATTGAAAAGCCAGTATACGAGAGCAAAGACCAACTTATGAACTGATTGGATCTTCTTCTCGCAGGAATCGTCTTGTCAGTCATCCAGCGTGACATTTGGCGACGCAGAAATTTGGGAGAGAAGACTTTCTACCTTCGCAGCGCAACATTAACTGGCGTTTTCTGGGCGGGTAACTTCATCTCTTCAAGCAAAGTCGGGGCAGTGTTAATTCTGGCCAGTGTATGAGTGCCGTAGGATAGAAAGCGTATATTTTCAAGTTGATCGTACCGTAGTTTTTGGAAATTAGAAGTGCATTTGGCGTTGACTGAACGTGCCTCTTTAGAGCCCAATAAATTATCCACTATACTTTCTGATTCTTCTATACCGCACCCATCCTCCTCCCAGCCCTCGCAAGAAGGCTGAAAACAAGTCTTTAAGGATACCGTCAGTAAAAAAGAGCGGAATGGTAAGTATATTATATTGACCAAAAGGTCGGATCTTCAGTATAGTTTTCCCCCGAAGCTTCTGGGATCTCGCAAGGGGGCTCTCATGTCAGCTGCGTAATATAGTCCATCTCGCTGCTATTTGCTGTCCAGTGTTATTGGCGTTCTTCGCTGATGACATTTACTGAGAGCCTGTCTGTCAACTATGACCATTCACGATTACACCAGCTGTTTAGGTAGGTCCAGATGCAGGTACCCTAAACTGTGGCTTTCATTGGAAAAAGGGTGCGGAAACCTGCTAGATACATTTACAGGGAAGGGGGGGGGGAAGGGTGTAGAGGAGTGGAAATCATGATCCCCAAAGAAAATGTTCCCTCAAAATACATTCAAACTTTCTGCCAGGAAAAGTAGGCCTTGTATGGTCGGTTAAAAACATTGTGAAACTGTATATATACTTATATTGGCTGCCATTTTTTACCACATTGCTCCCACTCCCCCCCTCTGAGCTAGAGTAATTGTACATGTGTGTGTTCATACACTTGCTTTAGTTGTATTCTGTAGAGATGAATTTACAAAAGTAGGTATGGGTAAAGAGTATATTTGGGGTTACCCATTATATATATATATATCATATAGTATAGTATAGGCCGATAAGAGGGTTGCATATATAATACGTATAATTTTGTTTAATTAATGAAGGATTAAGTTAAGGATATAGTGGGAGGGGCAAATGTCTATCATTAACAAGAGCTGGTTTAGCCTATATATTATAACTGCGATACATAATATAATATGTAAATGACGACATTCTCCATTTGTATATATACATATGTATATAATATTTACCGGGTGTGTATATTATATGCTAAACAAGCTTTTATTTTTGTTTTTTGTTACTAAATATACGCGAGCGCTATTTACATATTGTATTGATAGTTTTCTCTATATATTGAGTGGAAGCAAAAGTAGGAAGACTTGTATATTTAAGTTCTGGAATGTACAGGTATTGATTAAAATAATTAAATCGATGAATATCAGGAAAAATCTTAATAACAACTTAAATGCAAAATATATACACTGTAATTAAGAGATGTATTTTGAAAATAAAACTATCAATAAATATAGAATATCTGACAGAAAGAATAGCAACCTAATATTTGTTCCTATCAAATGCTGCATGGTATTTGTATTTGTATATGTATAGCTAGGGGTTGTAACTATATATTAGTTGTACATCTATATTATAATCAATTTGAATGACAGACGTCTGTTCCACAGTGTATTCCGGTTTTTAATTAGTTTTGCAGATTGTTTATTATTCTATATAGGTAATAATGAAGGCCTTTTTAAATAACAAATATAATTAGAGTTTTGATTTAATGGAAGAATCAGCAACATTGATGGTGATTTAATTATTCTTAATGCATACTTATTACTATATTTTATTCTGCTACTTAGAGTAAAATGAGAAATAAACGACTTTATTGTTAAGCAGTATATATCTTTAGGAGAATGTACCTGCATTGTGCTTTAACTTCTGGCATCTAGGGTATTCTAAAGGTTGTTGGTTCGAAGCTTAGGTATATACGACGGATGAGACCCGAAATTTAAAAGAGTGGCAACCGGTCCTAATTTGCTGTCTCTCCCTGTATTACTTATACATATATTACAAAATAACTGCTTGCAAGGATATATCTTTAAAAACTTATATAGGTACTATTTTATAGAAAAAATTATGTAATACTCTTTTATATTGTCAAGATGAATATGGTGAATAAAACATGGTGATGTATTTACGAAAATGAAAATGAAATTGCGTTCATGACGGGGTATGAAGGACAAAAATATATTCAAGCTAGTTGCAAATAATATTTAGAATATGACGTCATAAATCTAGAGAATACAACAAACAAATGTTTATGCATAAAACGAGGAATGTCAATTGGGGAGAGCGATTTTAAAATGGATGTATTTTATAATTCCTTTGTCAATTTATTAAAGAGAGCATGTCAAATAAAAAACTAATGAATAAAAACTATCGATTGTTTAATTTCAAAACATTCATCAGAAATTGATATCATATGTCATTTAATCACTGTAGTTTGATTTACGTTCAAAGATTAAAATAGTTGCCACTTTTCCTCGTTAATCTCATTCATATACCTTTAAGCATATCGTCATAAATTCTGAGTAAAGTTGTTGTTTTTAGGAAGTAACAAATTATGTAATCAGATTTTCAAAAAAATCTCTTTGAAACAAGCTACAGAGAGTACATCCGTTTCTATTAAACCGAAAGGGGATTTCCTCTAAAGCAAACCTTTGTGAAGTAAATAACGGAACGTTAGAGTCGTATTAGTTGAGATCAGTAAACATATTTCTTGTAAATAAAACCTAATTATTATAATATTTATAATTATTTATATGAGTAGGTATTATAGGTATACAAGTGGCAAAAAGCACAGCAGAGAAATATAAATACACCATTTTAGACTATAACTAATCTCGTTTTGCATATTTAGAAGTTGGACAGTTTTCAAGTGTCCTTTTCATAAATATATTTTTAGATTTCTTTCAGCGCATTAGTTTGGATTAGAGACTAGAGCCTTGATATATTACACTAAGGATAGTAAGCTACGCAACCAAATAATCCTGTAATGTGCTAAATGAGGATTATGAATGCGACTCATAATAATTACTTACTGAATAAAATCTAATATATTTCTATATTTCTATAGAGTTATATAATTATTTTGTCGAGCGTATATACAACTTTTATACTTTATTTTCAGTATAGGGGGACGATAATTTTTCTCTTTTTATTAGTAATGCATAAGTATCGCAGTGCTCTTCTTAAAATTTAATATGCAGTTACTAAATCCAAATAAATAAAAGGACAATTTTTGTACATTTTTTCTTTATCGATAAATACTTATATGCTAAATAAGAAGATATTATTATATAATCGAAACAAGAACAATCGAATTTAACTCATGCAGCTATTCTAGAAGTGACATTAAAAAATTTAAATGGCAGCAGTCGAATTGTGGTTACCGGACAAAAAGACAAATTATGCCATCTATGCAAAGGTAAAAATGGCCTTTTTTTTTATTTGAGCGCTCAATTCTAGGGAAATCTATATAATACAAGTATACAAGAATAATATTCATTTTTTTAAATCCAAAAGTATTTATTCCAATTATTTTGTTTCATAAACGTAAATATATTGTACACATTTACTTCTAAACTAACTATGTATCGTATTGCCATATTTTCTTATTATAATAGCTAATGGCATCTCTAGAGATAAGACCCCTATAAACCCCTTTTAACCGATCTAACTGATTAAAAATGTTCTGATATATAACTGATTTTAGAACTCGACTCTTAAAAATCTCCTACATGTTTACAGACTAATTTTAATCATTTTCTTTTTTTAATAATAAAAGCGAGTTTTATTTTATTATCATAAACATCCCTCAAATATATGCCTCAAGCTCAACTGTGAATTAAATTCGTCTATAAAGATACTGATTCCTCCCGAGAGTTGCGGGGAAAAGGGGGTGGAGGGAGAATGCATCGACACGGTGGGGGGTATCAAAGTTACACAATTGAAAGTGAAGTCACCTCCAAATGATTGAGAGAATTTCACTCCACGCAGTATACTTTTACCGTTGAATTTCTGTCAGGTAATCTGCTTCCAAGCAAACTTTGTATATATAGTATAATAAGGCAATCAAATCATATATGTATGTAAATAAAATACTCACATTTCTAAATTGCTTTTTGTGAATTTCCGGTAACTTTTACCAACTTTATTGCTATATGCATAAGATTTCGCTCACTAATGTTTATATATATCTTTTGTTAAAAATTAATTTTACGTATAATCTCAGTTTTATCGTTTGCAATTTTTGTCTGAGTAAAAAAAGCCTAGTGTGTTGGGAGATTCAGTATGCGCCTAATAACGGGCAGATAAATGGACTTTACAATACTAAGAACATTAAAATAATATAAATTGTACTATCTAAAGTTATAGATACAAATATTTAGCCACAATTAAATCTTGGAATATACATCGTAATCGATTATGTGAGTTAACTGTATTCATACGAAACTTTCTAACGCTTCCATATATTCCCAACAGCGCCCCCTATAGCGCCCCTATAGCGCCCCTATAGTGCCCCTATAGCGCCTCTATAATTTTTAAACTTTCTATCGGAGTAGAATTTTGAGATTTGGCTTCTAGTTAAGCGAAGATTGTTTTTTTTTACATATTCCAATGAAATAATCTACAAACATTATAAATAAATACGTTGAAATAATAAAATTATAATATTTCCACAAGGACAAATATTTGTATTGCCCTTCATGAATTATGAAATCCATTAACGTACTCGTATGAGTTCATTGATTTCGAGAGAGGTATAATAGGCATTGCAAAGTACCTATGTTTTGCTCATTTTCGACAAAAAAAGTACATTTCTATGGTACGGCCGATAGTGCTAAAAGTTGTAGAACTGTATTTTATGGCAGCAATGAAATATATCAATAGAGCTATTAATTTATAGGGAAATGTATTGCAACTATAAAGCAGCCATTGTCTACAGGCATAGTGCTTGCCGATATTTGTAAATATTTCTAACAATTGAATTGTGCCGTAATATTTGAAACAATAACTTCACGGAGTACACAACTCATAGCAATAGATTGTTTTATTTTTCCTTTGGAGAGAACGAATTGCCTATTTCTATGATACAAATAATATTTGTATCTGTATAATGGAAATTACTGTCAAGCCATTGGGAGTGTATTTTCGAAATAAAAGAATTTATTTGTTCAACTTTTCCTCGGTCTTCAAAAATAATTAGTGACATTTTGGTTCTATAGAATATTTCTTGCTGAAGTATTAGTATTATAATATGTGGTATAGACTCGGAGATATTTATCAAAATAATAATAATTATTATTATTATTATTATTTTACAGCACCAAGGATAGCGCAACTTATATTAAAAAGCATATTGAAGCTTTCAGAGGCTCGGCCTAATAAAACATCTGACCTACCATCTCTAGGGAGTCAGTAGATATATAGTATTCTTGCCTAGTCAGCCTGGTATTGTAGAAGAAACCTATTAACGCATCTGAAGAAATGAGATAGCACAAAAAATTAGGAACACGCTTAAATGCGACATGCTGTTTTATATATATGATATAATATATACATATATATAGCTGGTACAAAATGGACCGTATTTTACTATAGCTCTTGACTATATATGATGTTGTAAACTATGGATGAGCGTCATATAATTGATAACATTTGGTCGGTTTTAGTTTATAATATAATTTCGCCAGAATACTAATATAAATATTATATACCACATATATGATAGACTATAATAATGTTGACAGCGGACTTGAAAACTAGTAAAAAATAAGTTATAGCTTATTTTGTCGGTTGTCGTAAGTCTGGAAAACTATACTTTTTATATATAATCAATGCATATCAAAATTTTCGACCTGTAAATATGTACATATATATAAATATATATTTTCAAACGTCCACCATCCATTTTATTTTTATAACAACCAATAAATTTTGTATTAGTAAGTTTAATCACAAATAATTCTGAAATAAATTGAACAACGATTGAGTTTTTCGAAATACAAATATATATTCACAATGCATTATTTATAAAATGTGTCAAACTTTGAATTCTTAAAATTCTCCCAGATCTCACTTCTTATCTATTTCTTAAACTATTTTCAATTTAATAGACTTGTTTCATAATACAATTGGATTATTTTTTGTAGTAATATAAATAACTATACATATAATAAATATTCAACATTAAAAAAATGAATACCTTGAATAATAACAGCTGCTCATTTAGTTGAAAATTAGAAATCATTTTTAAATAAATTCGGTAATGTTGTAAAGATATATTTTTTAATTTGTTTAAATAAAAAGAGAAGATTTTTATTAAGAAGACATTTGTTATTATTTTTAAATTCGTTTATTTTTTCCAGGGTAATATTGACAAGCTAACCAAGTTTGGTTCGTGTTTGTACTTTTACTAAAGCCTAAACCGATTAATAATTTAGATAAAATAGATTGTGATTATGGATTTTTATGGTTGATATAATTAAAATTTAATATCTAAATTAATTTGAAATATATTTAATCTCTATATATACACCGTATATAATAATATAGGCTTTTAAAATAATTGCCACAAAATTGAATGTTTCAATTTTTTACCCCGTGCAGCTTAATGGTTTACAGTCTGGAATGAAGGACTGCGCCTGAATAATATATATCGGGGATTTATTCTCTAACTCGCCAAAATACATGACCGCTTTCGTCACAATTGCATCGAAGAAAAAAAATAAGAACTCTTAATAATATCCGTTGCACTTTTGTTCATTCTCGGCAATTAGTGAGACTTCCTTTGGCAGGAATTCAATCCCATCGCATGTTCCGCCCATAGCTCTCCTCCCCCCCCCCTCCCCCACCGCACCTCTTTTTTTGGCTTCACCACATTTTAACTAAAAAAACACGCTGGTATACGACCTTCGATTTTACATCTAAAGACTTTCGATATCTCCGTATTACGTAGGTAGATACTTTCAAAGATTACCTAGGTCATTGCATATAAGCGTCATAATATCATCTCTCTATCAAATCCCGCATTAACAGACGACGTGTCTGTATTATATAATATGTGTAGTCAAGTATTTTATGCATATTGGGATATTTATAATGTTACTTTTATCACCATTTAGCGTTCTGACTTGCTTGCTCCTGTAACTTCTTATATAGAAAGTACACGGATATATTAAAAGCTTCCAAGCAGAACATAAATAGAACGATAAACACCCCAGCGCCATATCTTTACGTCTACTTCAACGTATATAAATATATACATTTAAACTTATAACGTTTCTTTTTATAGATACATATATTAATAATAAAAACATGCGCGCAGTGCAATATTCACCTCTCACAGGAAAATCGATATTTTATTCTAAATTTTAGTGTTGAATTTGGAAACTCCGTCTCGCTAGCGACCCTTATTTGGCTCATATTTTATGCAAGAATCACAAAAGACCTCGCTGCAAATTATTTTCAATTTCAACGGGATTTATTGCTCCCTATATTATAGTTTCTGTTCATTTGCAGATCAGTAGATTCAAATTTGTTCTTTTATTACTATATGTATTGATTCTTCGTGAATTAATGCTCCAATTTTATTGACTGAAACTTTCAAAGTTTATTTATACATTATTTTATAGAAAATGGAAGACAGTTAATTGCTATAAAATATTAAAGTATAATGGTTCAAAAGGTTATCTAAGGTGTGTTGTATATTGCTGACATATCGGGCACTAATATAACGTACATAATATATTCCCCGCAGCTATAATGTAATAAAATATTTTGTTGAAATATTCCATACGTTTAAGACTCAAGATAAACATATTATAGTTTAATTGTTGTTGGATTTTGATTTATTTTACTATATATGTAGGTATGTATGTATGTTTATTAACAACAACTAGTCTGATGCGGCTATTATACAGTTAAACACCCTCCTAACACGCTATATTCTGCAAGGAATTTTCATTAAAAATATGATGGAAATTTATTGCGCCTCCAACCATAAAAATAGGAAATAAATATTTTATGTAACGGAATAATAGGGGAACATTTTTCGTTACTGCATCATGACATAACAATAAATTTTTGCCATCAGATATTTAGAATATTATAAATCGGCGCTTTCCTTTTGTATCATGTTATTTATTGATTATATCAGCTATCTATTGAAATGGACTTAGGTATCTCGAGTATGGCATAGGGCCTATTAATTAACTGGCCATGAGTTTCGGTTTCGATCAGATCAGAAGGGTCAAATTATAGTTATCGTTTTCTATTCTCGGTATAGATTGCATGAATAAAGTTAATGCGAATACCAGGCAAGTTTGTCTAATTATTGTTTGTCTAATTATTATGAAATATTTTTTTACTTTACTAATGAAAATAAAGCAAATTGTATGTATAACGTATATTTCAGTTGGTACGTTTTATAACGTGTTTCTCGATATAAATTAATAAATAATGAAAATCTAACGTATCAAAATGAAAGGTTGCATTGCCTCCCATATTATCTACTTTTAGTCCACTACACAGTTTGATGTGAAAACGATCAGTCACATTTTAGAAGTTATAGTTGCTAATTAGTTGAGTGAGTCAGGCTACATATTTTCAGCTTTTTTGCGCCGCTATTTCGCTGACTATATAATATATACATTTATCTATAAATCGACATTTACGATAATACCGATACTTTGCATAGCTTTTAAACTGCCAAAATATTTCTTTTTAAATCAATAAATATTGATTGGAAACTAGGCGCTAATGGTAAATTTTCCTTTGAACACGATCTACCGGAATAGTAGTTTACCTTAAGTTATATCAAACTTTACACTATAGGCAGATAATTTAAGAGTCGTATTTGTTTCTGAGATCATTAAAAATGAGTTTTATAAGAAACTGTTATTTCTTTCTTGTTTAATTATAGAAGAAAAATATTTAATTTCCTTAAAATTAAATAATATTGTGGTAGCATAAATTCTTATCGCTAGAAATTATTTGCTAATTGAAATAAACTCTTGACCTATAAATGATGTCAATATTACATTAACAACTTGTTAATATATAAAACATCTAAAATTATTTTAGATATATATCTCTTTATATAAACATTATTCATTCTCATACATTCTCAAAACATACACAGCAATATGTTTTAATTATCTGTCGGAAAACAATTGATACAAATATCTACAATACCAATAATAAAAATGAGACTGAATATTCAATTTTAACAGATATATCTACTATTACATGCCATGCCTTAAAAGGAAAACATAGGTACCTTCATTGAAAGACGGTCCAGTGAAAAGAACCTTTAATAATCGACAATATATTGTCCAAAAATTAATTAATAATTATTTTTGTAATATGTAGTTCTCTATATTACACAAAATATGCAAATTTATACAATAATTTAAAAAATAGGTTTAAATATAGAAAAAACTCTCTATAATTAATTTTTCAAAGCATTATATAGTAGAAGTAGAATATTAATTAATCATTTTTCATTTATTTCTATATTGCTGGCAATCCTCTTAATAGCAAGAGCCATTTACTTTGAGGGTTATAGGTTGAGCGTGCATGTAAATACATGACTTTGAACAATACAATTTTTATCGATTTCGAATAAGAAATCGTTTAGAGATTAAAATAAAGTTCACGCAAAATACATTAAAGTTTGACATTTTGCAAATATGAATGAACAGTATACCTACTAAATTATTTATACGTAAATGTTTAGCTTTATATTATACAATATCGTATTGTCACTACATATATTAACTGGATTGATTGATATACAGGGTCTAATTATATGTATAGCACATAAATTGATATTGAGATTGTTCGTCAATATTTAGAGTTTAAAGTTCCCTTATTTAGCTATATAAGTCCCATAACGAAGCATTTATATAAATGAACATTTACTTTGCGCAAGCTACTTATATTTATATATATATATATATATATGAACATAAATAACATTATCACTTCAGTTTCTTAATTTCCTCTGATTCAACTAACTTCGTTATTCGTTGATATATTACACACATATACTGTGTATTTGATGTTAAGAGTATACTGTAACAGTAATATTATGAAGTGGATGTATTACTTCTGGGAAATATCGATGAAATAATGGTCTAGAAAGGCGAACACAAATATGCGTACATATTGCACTGAAGTAGATCAGAAAGCAGTCGTTCCATCTCAACCAAGTGAATATACATATGCCTTTCCAGACAACAAGAATAGTGAATAATTACCTACTTATACGTATATGATATTTTAAACAATTAGATATGATTACAGCATTCTATATATTATGCGAAGAGACTATTGACACACAATAGGTGCCTATACATTAATTCGCGACGTTCATATAAATTTGTGTCGAGCTAAGTTTAATGATACAAAATTGAAGTCACCTCTAGAAGAGAAACTCTATAACATATCACACGAACGTTTTATCTGAAAGGCCGGCCGGTATAATATAGTCTTGTAATTACTCTATACTTTATCATTTGCCACGAACTCTCAATGTTCGATTCCCAGAAGGGCAATTTTGTACCCAGATCAGTGGACGACGGGAAGAACGCCCCCCCCCCCTCCAATATTCCCTACTACAACTTGATGTGCACGTTTATCGATTGAACGTGCCTCTAAAGCAGCTATATGTCTGGTAAGCAAACGCGTGAGTCTCGACGTTTAAATGGGAGACCTCGGTACACCACACATCAAGTGTCGAATGTGATCTCACTCAGTCTGTGATTTCACAATTTCATATCCCTCCCCTAGATATAGGCTCCCCTGCTCTTGATGATAGATCAAGAGAATCTCGCAACTTGTAGAAAAGAGTACTCGTTTAGCGGCGTCAATATTCGTCCTCGATCTTCAACTTGGAGGAGGCACTGTTCACGACGATGTGTCCAACGCCGCATGTTCAAGTTACTTTCCCTCTTCTATACACCACTATGAAAAGCGTAACCTTTAGTTTACTCACTATACTTATAGCGACATTTGCAGGGAAAGATTTCTTCGAAATATGCTAATTTTTCGCATTCTCTCTCTCTCTCTCTTGCTCGTTTTCATTTAAAAACGAGATATACATACGAAGGAATCTCCGGGCAGGCGAAGTCTTATTCGAAAGACAAGCGACGGTGAGGCGCGACCCGTAGTTAGCCTGCATTTCAGTAGAACCGATACTTTTGCCAATTTAGTGAGGCAAGCTGCAAAGAATAGCCAAGTACACACCCGGTGTAATCCAAGCGCGGCTTTTGAGATTCCCGCGACAAATCTCAAATTATAACGAGGCATCATGTACCAATGCATAAACACATCATGTAGGCTTAGAATCCAGTTGCCCCATTGTTTTCGCGAAGGGTGGTGGTGCACAGAATTGCGTCCAGAAACAAAACCGTTAACATCTTCCTCTCCTCCCTGGCTCAACCAAAACTGAGATCAAATCAACTTTCAACTGAAAAGCCTTGTTTAACAGGGTGCTGTTTTGTTTTCTGTTGTTTATTTATTCCAGAATTTGAGTAGGAAACATATACTCTGCATAAATTGTTATCAAAAAGTCTCTTTTGTTGTTAAGCTTTTTATACTAGATGTGAGTTAGATTTTTTTTAACGCAGTAGATTTGAACGACACTAACGCAGCACCAAAGATGATAAATATTTATATTATAGACATAACATGGCCATCTATTTGCTTCGATATATCCGGTTTTATAGAAAGTTAATGTTTATGCCCCTAAATTTGCTTTGTCTCAAGACATATGAACTGAACGATTATTATGGGTACATATAACTTCCGAAATAAAATTTAATTTTTTTAATCGCATAACACTAAGTTCTAAAATAGCGAAATAAAATTCATATATAATAATTTCGTCAGACTTTGTGTTAGTCAAGTAACTCAGAAGTTTCCAGTAATTATATTCATTGATATTGATTAATATTTACAATTTTTTGTAATCGTTTGGTAAATGCATTATGTTTATGTTAAAGGATGCAATCAAAATGTTATTGGAAGTGCCTCTGACTGTATGTCAATAAAATTATAGATATTGCATTCCTATCGAATAATTATACAAAGAGTGTTCACTCTTATTAATTTTGTATACAGTTCAATACTACTATTTACCTACCTGAAAGCTAATGTGAAATATTGTTTTAAAAACTGAGAGAAATTAAATCGTGTATGTAGTAAAACAGTTTGAGATATACAGGCAATACATTATTTATTATAGACAACTTACGTATATGTATATGTTAAAATTGTATAAATATAAATATATATCTGTTTTTAAAATTAATTTAATCAAAATATTTAATACTATTTTTTCCTCTACCCTTTTGCAACAAATTTATTAAAATAAAACGATTTTTTATTCACGAAAATTTACAGCGCGATGTATATGAAATCGATAAGAGTGAGCACTCTTTGTATAATCATTGCTCTATGCTTTAACTATCTTATAGTATATATACCTGTTTTATAGAATTGATTCAATTTCTATGCATATAGTTAACAAATACTCCTTAACAAACTATGCCCAGTAAATGTTTAGTTAAAACATTGAAATTTGAAATTATAACATTTTTAAACAAGTAACTGATAAATGATTGGATTTATTGCAAGTTTTTATTCCTATTGACATATTGTATAAAGTTTAAAATTTTGAAGGCAAGATATAGCTATAGCTATAATATTGGCGATATAGAAATCTTTTCACTATGGCTGACAATAAATGTGAAATAAAAATTGATTGAAACAGAGAAATTACATAAATTTCACAAAAGCGAAATAGTTCATGGGACCCTCTATATAAGTGAGTATATCACATAACCAATGTTTGAAGACATATTTGAATAAAAGTACTATGAAACTACCTTCTAGAATAATTGTATTGACAATTGTGCTTATCAATTTCACAAGAAAATCTATTTATAACTAAAAAATTATGCTATTATTTCAAAATATTAATCAATAAATATAATCTTATTGTTATTTTTATCAACTTAAAAGAGTTTTATTTCAATAAAAATTTTATAAATTAGGTATCTAACTTTATAATAGTATAAGATATTCATTCTAAATTATTTTCAAAATTTATGGCTATTTTCTAATTATTATAAAGTTCCTACGTTTTCCAACAATTACATACCATTACATTCAGACCGAACTGTTTTATTAAGTGTACTATTTAATGGATCTTAAATGTTAAAGGATTATTTTATTTAAGGCTTTTATAGGTATCAAAATAGTAGTATCATTGAAATCAATATCAGTAGAGTTGAAACACTATCTATTAATACTCAATGCAGATAATTGTGAAAAATGATATATGCAGTAAAAAAAAGAATTAAAAATATAAAGACCAAAAAGCACTTAATTTCTGTGAAATTACTAATAAAATGAATATTGAATATATTCATATATAATTCCCAAGATTTCAAATGATGCTCTATTTTTATGGAAAAATTATTTAGTAACGTTATTAAAAAGATCCCAGAGAAGGTTTTCTATAATGCTCATGATGATAAAACATGATTAATCTTTGAAAAGTTAATCAAGAGCTTGAACTGCGAATATATATTTGTTTTAAGAAATCATTTAATAATTTCTATAGTATATAATATAAGTTTTCAATTTCAATGTCTAATGAATTTGATATTGGTAAAATAATAATTCGAGCGCATTTATTTTTATTGGGAACACAATTTTAGATATCAACAATGCAAAAACCATATACCTTCAATATAATAATTTCCCAAAAGTCACATCCTTAATATTTAATAATTGTGTCAAGCACCAAAAACATACTTCAACTGATTTTCAAAATGTTCACATGATGTTACCTATTTTTGTAACAAAATGCTGTTTTTCACTGGCATTATATTTAAAGACTGGTAATATCTTGATAACCATTTTTAAATTGTTACAAAGAGATGCACATGACATCACTTGTTTTGTGACTGTGGCAGAATTTCGATTTTTACCCTATATAATAATATTAATTAAAATAATGTCAATTTTGAGAGTATTTTCAAATTAAAAGTAGATTAAAATTGCAATGCATTCATTCATTTATTGTATGTATATGTATAGTATAAACAAATATAGATAAGTTAAAGTATATTGCACATTGTACATAATAGAGTAATTGAACACACATAGTTGTCACTCTTATTGATTTCATATGCATCGCGTTGTACAATTTTGTCAATATAAAATCGTTTTATCTTAATAGATTATAATATAAAATGGGTAGACTAAAAGTAGTATTAAATTAAATTTAAGAGCATATATATATATATATTCATACTATTTTAATATACGTAAGTTGTCTGTAATATATTAAAATTCATTGTCTGTGTATCTAAAACTGTTTTACTGTTTAAACGCGATTTAATTGCTGTGAATTTGAAATACATTATTTTGCAAAAGCTTTTGGATAGCTAAATAGTAGTATAAAACTGCATACAGAAATCAGTAAGAGTCGAAACTCTGTACGTATATATAATTACTCTATGTTGTACATTATACAACATGTGATCATCGAAGTGCTTATTTACTCGACAATCGTAAAAGTATAAGATGAAATGTGAATATATCGTCGCTTACAATGCAAATGCAATACCAGGCAGCTATGTGAAATTGGGGCAAAAATGAGATTTTAATTATAAAATTATAAAATGATTTTATCATGTATCTCATTTATTTATAGAGTTATTTTGGGAAATGCAATACAAGCTAAGTGTTTTAGGTCGTAACCTCTCATAAAAGAATATTAATTGTGAGATGCAATATACTGCAGCTATGTGCAGCTATAGTCAGTAATTGTGGGATACACATGCAATCTTTAAATATAGATAATATTAGGAATAACACACATATGATGATATATAATACTATATTCTTCATTTTTAGTTTAAGTAAAATATTAAGTTTTAAACATTATAAATGTAAGAATTAGAAAAAAATCGTTTTATATGACCTTAACATTTTTATAGATCTTGAATATAGTAATGTGTAATTGGTTTTGTTATATTATAATAAAGTTTTAATAATATTCCCATCAATTTATTTTTTAAATCTAAACTTTTCTTTTAAATGCCTATTCACCTACTTTTACCATTGTCGGATAACTAACTAAGCACTTCGTATGTTCTTGTTTTTCCTTCCTGTGCTTTGTTAGGCAGCTACAGATACTGTTAATTGCTGTTAATTGTTTCTAATAATTTATATTTATATATTTATATAAGTTACAAATGGCTGATTCTTATTCCTCAAATACGTTTATTTAATTTATATTTACTTTTTAATACTGAAAGCCTTTGTAAACTAACAATCATTTAGATTTGTATGTACTCAATTCGAAATACGCGATATTAAATTTACCCTATTACACTCATTTTCATTTATTACTTTAAATTCTGAGTGCAATCATTGGTATTATCCCCCATATGTAGGTTATAACACACCTATCTATCTATATACATATATATATGGTTTATAATAGATAAGCCATATAATGTAGATATTGAATAATATATTCAGATTGAAATTATTTATGAGATAAACGAATTTTATTAATAATAAACTCTCCACCAAACTAAGCTATCCGAAAGAATATAAATATAATCGATGAGATATATATCGACTAAGCGATAGTTAATTTTAAAAATATATATAAATAACTTTAGATTTACAATTAACAATATTAATTTCCAGCGGGCACCCAACATTAGTGCCTTATAATCGCATTAGCAACTGTTTACGCGATCATTTATATATTAATGGGAATTTTATTGTTCATTTTATATGATAGTATTATATTTGTATACGAAGCTACAAATGCAGTCAATGCTTCATATACACATATATATATAACACTTATAAGCCTGTGTACCTACATACAGACATTGGGGTGAAAATGACAATATATATAATTCGCGAAATACTTGTCAATCAAACATATCTCTCTTGGTATATGTATATAGTATAACAAATTTATTTGAGACTATATGTGGGTAACTGACTTTATATCTATATATACAATTAAAAAAACAGTAATTAGACGTGCACTTATGTATATATATAGCTTATAAATATTCCGCTGTGAAATTTGTGAAATTTTCTTCATTTATGCAAATTTGACCCCCCTCCCCTCCTCACATACACCCCACCCTCTCTCACATACACACCTAACCCCACATAACCACTTAGCCACACCCGTAAATCATTCAATATAATATAATAGTATTATATTTGTATTTGTATTTGTGTTTGTGTATGCATAATACAGAATGAGGTAGGCATACAGTCAACTATATAATAAATAAAAAATAGATATATATCAAAACACGCACGAATATTCCACACGTTCTTCTTGAGAGAGATAGTTCATTAATTAATTATATTAATAATATATGAATCGTGCCTATGCAAATACTTCTCTCTGTCATACAAATATACAAGGAGATGTTACGTTGTGTACAATGAATGCTATAATGTACATTGGCGGGTACTTACAATATAAATAGATGAGCATAAATTTAATACATATGTATGTGTATATATAAGGTTTAAAAAAATTGTTGCCGATATTTGTTTTATCTAAAAAATATGTATCTATCTTTAATTTGCAGTTGCTGTATGCATATATAATATGTATATATATGATGTATAAGTACACACATCCACACACACCCATATATATATACATACACTTATTCAAAACGAAAAGAATATAATTCTGGTTTGTTTTTAGTTAAGCAAGTATTTTTGTTTAAAATTTAATCGATTTAGTGTTTTATTGTTCTAACGAAGTGGTTATATGAAAAACCTACATAATATAATATCTATAGACAGATCAGTTTGAGTAATGAGGATAAAGTGATACTTTGTTTGCTTATATTTCAGGTATCGAAACTGTAACTGAAAATGCTCACCGCC
>JAYRBW010097425.1:0-20165 GCA_036023295.1 Invenusta paracnida | reverse complement strand
AATTTGAAGTACCTAAATTTGAATTTCAAACACACTTATTAAAAATTTGCAGATTTGAATGACCTATTTCAGATTTGCCTGCCCTATCATTCAAATTTGAATGGGAAAAACTATAATAGGAGATATTTGAACATTTAACTATACTTGAAAAAACCCAGAAAAAATTGCATTAATATATATTTATAAGTAGATACTTCAAAGTTCAGTTATTTGCTGTATGCATATTGAAAACAAATTGAATGACATAAAGTAATGGATGCAAAAGTAGTGGATATACAATTGATATTTATTTTATATTAGATCTTACTATATTAGCACATACATTAGCACAGGACTTTCAATTATAATCTGGATGCGCAACTATATACTACTATATATATTTGTAGGTTTAAATATGCTTATATATTATATAATTTTGATTGTAATTAAAATCTCATTGCAGTATTCTCAAACCAGATATAAGCAAAATTCAAATTATATAAATACGCAGTGACCTCATTATATTTTAATAATTTAAAATAAAATGAAATGAAATAAGTGTTTAATGTAAACTATAAAAGTTATAGATGATTAAAATATTATATTTTCTGTATTTAAAATTTAAAAATTGTAAGACTACATAAAAATGCTTTAAATTTCACACAAAACATTATAATAAAATACTAGATATAATAAGTCAAATTACTGTTATTTTACGTTTTTTTATTGTAGTTAATTGTAGTAATTTAATTAGTTGACTTTAACTGTGTGACCTGAACGTAAACTTATATTATATACTTTATCATTAATAATTATAAATGTTTTGGGGATATCTGTGATCCCTGAAAGTTATACGTTAGAAACATATATTTTTAATAATTACACGTGTATATATGCATTTATTATAACATACAAAAACACTAAGGTTCAAATTGGAGTTACACCCTCAAATGACGTAAATGTTACTAAATAATATAATCATTATGTGTTTTAATACTTACACGATCCGCATTTTCTAGGTATATAATACAATATGCTCAAATACGTCACCAATAATTATTTGGAGTATAAACTACATTTTTACCTCGATAATAATTGTATCAATGTACATACATATATTAAGTATTAGAAAAAGTTTCTTCACGTTTCAAGTTTTGCTCCCAATGCGTGTATCGAGAGAAGGATCACAAGAAACATGTGTTGCGTATACGTAGAAACACCTAATTTTCAGAACTAACGGTTAGTTTAATTGCCTCCAAGTTGAGTTTTCTCCGCGCGTAGCATTTGCTCAGATCGTAAAACGAAGTTATTCTACCTACTTAAGCAACTGCACGACACGTCGACGTACATTTTAGATCCCCTTTAAGATTAATACGCATAGATATCACTAACTCGTGAGGAAAAAGGGGGACTATTTGTCTTTCAATTTTTAGATACACAGATTGAGTATATCTCGAGCAAGCATGAGAGTTGCTATTCTATCTCTTGTTGTGATTGCCCTGTTGGGCCTACAATCTGTAGATTCAGCTGAACCAAGGATAAAGACTGTTCGAAGTAAGTAACAACCGTTTCCGCATTCCCTATTTATGTTGTTGTATTTAAATATATACATATGCGTTTAATTATCGAACCTTTTTAAGGTATATGTTTTATAAATGCTCTTTAAAGCTGTTGAATAATTTCACTTTTAACGATTGAGCGCCAATAGTCTACTTACACATAAACTCGAGGTGACGGATATTTGGCACTATTATATTCATGGGTATATATAAATACCCAATTAAAAAATGTATACTTCGTATACTTAATGGAGAGCATAAAGCCTAAAGTTTTATATATGCTATAAATAATGTTTTCAAAAATACATGAAATAAAAACAATACTCCAAAATCATAATTTGTGCAATAGATGTACGTATATTAATTGTTGCAGTGATTTCCATAAAACATAATTAACTAATTGAAATATTTCGTGACTAATTAGAGAAAACTATTAAAATATTAGTTTATTTTGTATAATTTTTGTGATATTTTTATTGAAATATCACGCCATGAAATTCTGCAATATTTTCAACATATGTGTATAAAATTTTAAAATTAATAAACTAAACATTATCGTAATCTATATTATCCTTTAAAAATATATCATGAAAATATTGCATGCAT
Organism: Invenusta paracnida; assembly: GCA_036023295.1. NCBI lineage: Eukaryota > Metazoa > Platyhelminthes > Proseriata > Coelogynoporidae > Invenusta > Invenusta paracnida. Next base: position 18,021 of record JAYRBW010097425.1, on the reverse strand, counting down.
TTTTATTACATTTCAAAACAATAAAAATGTCCATATCCAGATTTCATTTATGAAATATGCGTATAACATATTTAATCTTCATTGTTAAATGTAGTGTTTATGTTTAAATCATGTTTAGTAATTGGTCATTATTTTTAAATCATGTTTAGTAATTGGTCAATATTTTTAAATTTATAGTTATTTAAGAATTTCAAATAAAGTAGAATTAATGAATATTTAGTGTATATATAATGGATATATAATGTATTGCAAATGCGTTAATACCATTTGCTTACATATTTTATGCTAAACATATTGATTGACTTCTTTAAAATTAAGTAATGTTATAGTTTATCTTTTTGTATCTAACTAACCATCCAATATTTTCTCATATTCCAGAGGAATGTGAAATGAACAACTGCGAAGCTGGAACTAAGTGTGTCCATATCATCAAGGAATCATGCGACCCAGATTGCGGTAAGTCAACTTCACCGAACTTAATGCAGATATACTATAGTGGAATATTTACAAAATATAGTTTAAAATAAACATATAGTTCATGCTAGCAAACTATCAGAATACTTCAATTTTTATATTAGTATAATTATTTCTTTTTGGGTATATTCTGTTGTTTTGAATAAATTATTATTAATTAAGCATTTAATAGGAGTTAATATAGGATGCTTCTCGTCTCTATAAATACTTGTAACATACCTATATATATATAAATATATATCTATCTAATGTATCAGACAAAATAAAATTGTTTTCTACATATACCAGGTGTTCCAAAAAGTTTTAATACAGAAGTTAAAACAAAAATTGTAATGTTACGTAAACAAACAATACACAAAAATTATACATGCTTTTTGTTGTTCATTGAGAACCTCACAAAACACATATGCATCTCTCTGAATTCATTGTTTCTTTTTAAATATTCAAGCTGACTAAACCATTTCATTAATTACCACCCAAACTGCCGTAAGATATCTCGTGTCATGAGTTGTGATTTCTAGTCGGCAGTGAGGATTTTCAGTGACCCAATAATGACTGTTATGTGTTTGTCGATGGCCCCACTCCATTAAAATAATAATTACATTCGTCAGGAAAGACCAGATTTATTATCCATTCATAGTCTACAAAAATTGGTTAACTTTCATGCGTCGATCATCACTGCCATTTGAAAGAATCTTAAATAGCAGCTGGCCTTATTAGGCTTTAAACTTCTAATTGAACTGTTTATAACCGAAAATTATTTGTTTATTTGTTTGTTTGTTTGTTTGTTTGTTTGTTTGCCAAGGAAATTGAAATGCCGAGTTTACGTATCTATACTGAATGTATGTGTATTTAAAAAACAGTTCATTTTAGAAAATTAGAAAAAAATTGAAGGCATGTATTGCGAGTTTATTTCTGCTAACCTAGATCAGAAACTATATACTTATCTTGCGCCACACTTGAATCATGTTATACATTTTCTTCCAAAACCAAGGTTGAATTGATAAACGAAGAGAGATATGCAGACATATAAATCTAGCAATATATTTTTAATTTTATTGTAAAGCATACACATTTCCTTTCCATCAATCGTATAATATTTGTTGACACTTTCCTTCCAACAGTTAAAATTAAACAAAAAATTCATAAGAACTAGTTTTCCGAAAATATGACGATTCTTAATCATCTTCAAATACTAGTTTCCTGAAATTATTATCAAAGACAGTCATATATTTACATTTTTGTTCAACTCATGAATTCAATAACACCAAGTCTATTAAACATATTTAACCTTAACATTTTTCATTCAAAACAAAATGTTCTACTTTTTGAAATTTGACTCTTAAAATGTATATCCACTTTTCCTAAACAACGTTTGAATTTTCCTTTTTACAGAAAGATATTGCAATTCCCATCTTAAATGAATACATTAACTTGCGAAAAAATAACCAATGACAATTATTTCGAGACCTACATACAATATTTATAGTTATACATTGGTTCCAACTGTACAATAAGGCAATAGAAAAAACAGCAATTCTAAACGTCTAAATACACATTAATCATCTTACTTATCTTATCTTATCTTATAATCACTAATTGGACTGCTTTATTTTAATTAACGTATTATTAATTTTCATATATTTGATCTAAGAACTGAAGTTCATACACACATGATCAAATACAATTATTAAATTATATGCATATATTACGTACCTCTAAAACTCAAATGTTGCATCCTATTTAATAAAAATTATAATTTCCGAATAATCCATTTCAATATTAATAATCAAATTTATTTCTGTAAAAATTAATCTGCGCAAGGTTCAATAAAATAAACAATCTACAGTTAATAAATTAATAAATTACTACGTAAAAATCTTTCACGTATGCATAAATGAGCAGCGGTACAATTAATGTGGAGAAATTTACTTATGCTTTAATATGCAGATTAAAGGTTCAAATGACAGTTTATTTAAGCATCACATTTGTACATCCTATACTTGAAGATTAACAGACTATTGTAGGTTCATTTATATTATATAGCATTCAATTTATCGCAATAGTGCAACTGTAGATTATTACAAGTAGCCCAAATATATTGTTAACATTTAAATTAATAATATTAATTGTAGTTATAGTATATGTACGTACCAATACAACTTCTAATTTTATTACCAGTATATAAATTTTGCTTTATCTATACACGCACATTTCTAATTAATTTAAAAGGTTAAAAGTTACTTTAAATTAAATTAAAGTATTTCATTAGCTATTGCAATATATTGAACCATGAAAATTATTTAGATAATAATTTCAGACTCATTAATTTGACTCACTGCAAATAACGTAATCATTCCAGACTTGTAGTTTTACCAAAATATATTTACAGCACAAAAACACCATCATTAATTTTATTTTCGATCAGAAAAAATATAAAATTCTGAAAAACCATTGACAGCCATGTCTTCCTTTGCTAGTAAATCCATATTTAAATTTGAACTTAGAAATAGATTCACAATAGCGTTTAACATTTCAATCATAGAGTACACTATGATTTCAATTATATAATCCAGTAATAATCATTTCATACATTAATACAGAATTCACGAACAATGAACAAAGCAATGAGATATATTAAAGGAATCCTACTCCACTAACAGTAGTTGCGTCAGATTTCTAATACAGGTGTTCTTCGTCTAAAAGATATTTCTGCTTTAGTACAATGAAAGTAGAATTTCATAACGTAAAACATTTCGCGGTGCAATGCAGATCTGTCCAATCTTTATTGATATATACCTGTATGTATATTAAAGCACATTTGGTTCATTTCTGCATCGCAGAATTGCTATTTTAATAGGATTTTGAGAAAATAAAATTTTGGAACAGATACAAAAAACAATGTAAATCTTAAAGAAAATTATGTGTTTTAAAGAATAAATTACGTCATTAGTGATATTAAAACAACGTTCAATATGTAAAATTATTTACTATGGAATATTTTGTTTTAAACAATCATTTTTTTAATTAAATAAAATGGACTTGTAATGGACTCTAATTTGGAGTTACACAAAATGGGAATATGAAGAGAGTTTTTGGGTTGTGTCATGTAATATTAACTCGCGTGAGGTGTACATTGTGGCATTTTATAGACATTCTGTATACAAGTACACGTATAATTATAATCTCCGATTAGTATATATTCTTGTATATTATTAAATAGGTATACGCTTTATAAGTTTTCACGTATAGACATTTGGGATTAGCTAATAATATTCCATTTTTGACCCTACGTCTCTGTTAATTACCCAATAGAAATGTATTATTGACCCTGGTTGTTATTATTTAGCAATGTTATGACACATAACTTATATAGAGCGTATTTTTACTTACTATAACATGTTTAATAGTGTATGTTTATAATAGGATAGAATTGCAAAAATTCAATAACTGTCTAAATTATATATATAATTTTATAGTGATATCATTGTTTTACTCATGATATCAACGTTTTAAGCATGATAGGTATAGGTGAACCCTCTGGTCCGCCATAGAGTTCTTCTACAGTTTCATCAGCCACACCTTCCTTTTAAAGGACGTAGGACAGTTTTTATGAGTGCCGCGGCCCCATAATCTATAATTAGTAGAAAGTGGCGAAAATGTTTAGTGTCCAAGATTTTTATATTTAAAAAGTTCATGTGTATTAAAAATTTACAAACTATATTAAATACATATATGTAGGTACTTAAAATAGTATTTACAGTTTAACAGAAGAACAGCAGAAAAGTTAGGTACACATGTATTCATAAATGGAAACATAAAAATCAAAAGTCCATCAGTTCTATCTTTGTGGACATATAAAGTCATTAGGTGGTTAAGCCTGGGTTGTTTGGTGTTTGTACGCAAGTAGTCCTTAAGATGACGCAGAGCACTAAATGATCGTTCCTTCACTGCATTAGTGGCTGGCATCACTAGAAGAAGTTGGAAAAGGATGCACACAGCAAACAAGAGTTCTCTCTGTCCTCTTGATAAATGACGTATATATGTAATGAGTTCAGTAATTGATGTAACAGAGGTGTCTGAGGATGACATTAAATGTGAACGCATAGTTTCTAACTGCATCTTCAGCTGATCACAGTTGAATCCCCATAGAAATTACAGACGAATTTTAACTCCTCGTGGAATTCTCGACCTTGTGCAGCATTCAGAAGCAAATTTTGTAGATTAACATACACTCTGTAGCCTGACTGATCAAATAGATTTTTTATAGTGTTTGTAATTATATCAATGGCTTCAAAATAAATTTGACGATATTTTGACTCCACTGACAGGTGAAACTCTGCTAGCGCATTGCCTTCTTCATAACGTGTTGGCCTCTTTCGCTTACGAGACAAGACAGGATCGTTAATATCACAGTTTTCCTTGAGAACATTTACTTGTTGCCAAAATAGCTGGAAGTTGTCATCTGTTCTCAGAGACATCAACGTGTTTATTGTCATCAAAGCAATTTCTTGTCCCTCAGCTGCGGATATTTCTGTTTTCTGCAAAGTCTGGCTTAGGTTGTCACAGTGCCGGAACAAAAGATGTCCTAACTTTACGCCATATAAAAAGTTAAATGTCTGCATGTACGATGAAGCACCTTTAATTCGCGCACGCATTTATGATTCTTTTATATAAGTCAACGATTCTTCCCAGAGCCGATGCAAAGTTTTAAAATTTTCAAGTATGCTCTTAAACGAATCTACAGTCACAGTCCATCTAGTCGGACACAAAACACGGACACCAGGGCTATCGGGAGAAATAATGTTCTTCAACTTTTAAAGAGGGAATCTCTGTGCGGAGACTTTTTGACAAATTTAGTAATTTCATGAGTGACTTCCAGTGCCTCCTTCATAATACCTATTCCACTCTCTCTGGAAAAAAGTGGTCCGGCTATGGCCGCGGCTGCCGCGGCTGTTCCTACGTCCTTGCTTTATCTTTCTGAAACTATTAATACGTTAAAATATTTTGTCTGTTATAAATTATACATATATTTTAAATAATATACGAATAAATATACTTTTAAAATTTGAAATATTTCATATTGTAAGCAATTTATAATAGCTTTTTTTTCGAAATTATATTCGTTTATAATTTTGAATATTATCTAGTATTAATATTCAAATTTTAGTCTCAAAATAAGTTTAGTGGATACTTAAAAGATTAACGATCAATATCTTTAACATCATTAGTATTCTCCAAAATTATAAATTTATATACATATTTTTATTCCTATAAAATTAAAATACAATTATGAATTTCTTGTTTAATTTCTCTTTTCAAATTGAAATTATATTTAATTGTATTTAACGTGTTCTCATATTCATATATATTACATACTGTACGTATACTGATACATGTACTAAAAATAAATTAAATTTGTATATTATCAACAAGGAACGTAATATACCTACTAAATTCCAAAGAGTGCTCTGAACTACAGTTAATTTAAAATTTAGCCTTGCGTGTAAATTGGAAAAAAATGTTCTAAAACGATTACATAAACTTTTGTTTCATCCATAAAAATGTTGAATTTAAAAAATTTGTTATAAAAAACTAAGAGATAATTTTCTGTTTTATTTAGAAATAATTATTTCCGAATGACGCTATATTTTACTCAATGAATTGTATTTTCCGTATTCAACTATTCTGTCTCTAGTTATGTGTGGTGTAAACATATTGACTAGTATCATGTTTCACAGTGATGCGGGGTTATCGCCCTCTTTTCGTTGATCAGATTTTTAAGACATTTTCATTTTGTCGCAACTATTTAAACATTGTGAGCCAAAAGTGTGACAAGTAATTTTACTTTTCTTTTCATAGTTTTCTTCTTCTTCTATTTTTGTTTTGGTTGACTACAGATTATTAAACAATAAAATTAACTATTATTAATTCAATTTGATGTTTCAGAAAAACATTTTTTACTTCAATAAATTTACTTTGTTTTGTAAAATGAATAAATGTGTCGAAATTATACTCATTTGATAAAAAGTGGAATTTATTTTTTAAACATATTTTAAAAGTGTTCTTGTAAATAAATAAAAAGAACAACATTTGTTGGGTATAAAATATTATTAATTCAAGACGTGTAGTCTAGCTTGCAATATCTACACTTTCAGTTATAGTTGAATAAGCTAGACGAAAGTTCCTGTATTATAATATTTTTAACTCCAAAAAAGTGGTTTTTTCTTACTTTATTTATATTTCTATTTAGGTATGGTCAAATCTCTACAAAGTTTAAATTTGTAAGGTAAATAAATTATTTTTAGGAATATTTATCCATTTTATAATTTGTTTGCTAAAGAAATGCATTATCTAATTAATATTAAACTATAAAATTTATTCAAAAATATATGTATATTTATAACATAAACATATATTTAGACAACTAATAACAAATTAAAATTAATTAATTGAATATTTACAACGTTATGGATATAACATAAATAAGAGTTAAAATATTAATTATCAATATATTAGGTTAATATATAACTTTAAATAAAAATGCAATGGGACTTGAATATGTTATGTTTTATAAACCTTAAAAATAGTAAAAGTTATTGAATATAACTTTTTATAATTTCGCTATATGTTGTAAAATAGGCTATGTGAAAAGATTTGTTTTAATTCGTTAAATATTGATTGATCTATTATGAAATATTTTGCTAAATTTACCATTAAATATTAGATACTTAATATTTAGTTCTTTCGATATTTATACATAAGTACGCACACCTAGTGCACTGCGTCAAGTAGTGTTAATAAACATACGCATACATTCCACAGTAAACATGAATTTATAAATATTATAATGAGTTAACTTCCGATTTAACACACTCAATACAGACTAAAAAGCTAGCTATGATATATATTTAAAAAATCCATAATACATTTAAAAAATGTCTTTCTGTGTTCCACAATTGTATGCTATATTGATCTAAAAGATTAAAGCCTAACATATATTTCAACAAACTTAAGTAAGTATTTTAGATATAAACAGGACCCAAAGTGACTTGAAACAGGTAATGTGCTTTTAAAAATATACTCTGATATTATCTGAGTAAAAATTTACTGAAGTTTACGCTAGTAATAGTCTGATTGTCGGTAGTTTATCTCTTCATGTTTATTTGTTATTGACATCGCTTGTATGTATGTAGGCATTTATTTATTTCTTAATTTTTATGTTAGTACAAATTTAAAAAGTATAGATTTAACAAAACCAGTTGACTATAATAACGCTCTGAGCGATAATGAGGCATGCAGCGTGGAGTAAGAATTACATTGTCATGGGGGTACCAGGCGGATACAATGAAACAACGCTTCGATTTCGGAAATATATACTAGACTGTTCGGAAAATAGGGGTAGTATAGTATAGCACTATTGACATTCGGAGGAATATCTGGGATGTCTGTTATACCATGGTGGCTTCGTTAGTATATAACATAATATACATACAATCTCTACAAACGTACAACAAAGACATAAATGCTTCTATGCTAAAATTTTAACAGACGGCAGGAATATATCATGCTATGGAAGTGAGTTTTCTGCAATTTTTTCTTCTGGTTATTTTTTTCTGTGTTAAATAATAAGCTTTCTCTCTTTTTCCATCTGATATACAGTATATACATAGTATAATATGAACACGTCTCGTTATTCTCAAAAGTTTATTAAATATATCTAAATTTGAATAAGCATAATTACACATAGGTTTTCTTATGTTATTTTTTCTTTATAAAAAATTACAAAATACACAGGATGTACTAAAATTTACATATGGGATAATTTCAATTTTGGAGAAATCTAAAAGTACAGATTTACACGATTAGAAATTACAGAGGATTTAAAATTTTGAAAGTGAATACATATTTTTTAATAAGATATAAATAATATATATATATATTACATTTGTATATGGTTTCAGTACAATCAAAACGTAATTTTGATCAACAATTCATTTAGAGCCAAACTCATAAGAGTTTCATTTAGATTTGAATAGATATTTATATATTTATTTGGTATTAATAATACCAGTTAACAAAGTCCATAAATGAAATCCTAGTTATTATTGTACATACTGAAGGCACATAGTGTTATTCTAATATGAGATTACAATTTCATGCTGATGTTACAGATGCGCTGAAAACGTATTCCTGGTCTAATTGAATTTTCAGGTATCCAAATAATGTCCTATAACTACTACGTATAAATGACAGAAGTCAACTTTAATGTTCGTGTATGTCCGAATACCGATTAAGATCAAATGAAGAATTCTGACTTTAAACAAACTGCACGAAAACAAGTAAAGTTTTTCATACATGAAAATGTTAACTGTCTAGACATCATAATCAAGTGTGTCTCCTTTAGATAAAAGTAGAAAGCAAAAACATAGTTTTTACAAACTCTGAAAGCATCGCATAATAATTTATATGTTAAATAATGTGGGAAAACCATGTTATTGTGTTTAAAAATAAATAGTATGAATTTTAATTTTATAAATAAAAACAATATATGTAACATTTATTTAATCACTGTATAATAATATGTTATTGTATAAAATAAATATATTACTACCCATGCGTGAGTGTAGTGTTTCACGAAAATATGTATCAATTTTAATATGCGGTTGAAATTAAATTTAATATTATCAAAATGTCGAGATATACTATACATACTTATATAAATATATATATTTGTAGTTTTATAAAAATTTATTAAAAAAATTAACTTTAACATTTTTTATCGTTGAACTTGATTGTTATAAGTATATGTACATTATCTGGAACACTAGATAAATATTAAAAAAACAATTTTGATTAATTAGGAAAATTCTATGATTATATAGAGTAGTTCTATCAATACTAGCATAAATAATCCTGTTTTAATGTAAAAATATTTAAAAATATCTTCTGAAATATAATATTAACAAAACGTATTCACTAATTTTACATAGTAGTAAAAAATATAATAATGCATTTAAAATAATTTGAACCTTATATAGGGTAGTAATACCTTTATTTATAAATGATTTCTTCAAATGAACTTAAAAAATATGAGCTTAATATGTTTAAAGAAACAATGTGACAATCGATATGAGCACGTATACATTATGTGAACATCTAATTTTGATACTTTTATTTGTTGAGAAGCATAGGTTGAAAATAAATTTTATTAGATTTTAAATATTATGTGGTAGGTATTTAATATTACTCCACTAGATTATTCACAATATCACATATTTAATATTATATACTGCCCATCCACCAGTGGCCTTCTTTCATCCCCAGTCACTTGGCGATGGAAGTTTAGGGGCTGTAACCATAATCTGTCCCCAGCAGTGTCCGCTTGGTAGACAGCTCTCTTTGTGTGCTGATCAGTGCTGCTTGTATTGGGAGATTCCATCAAGTGTTCGACCCTTTTGAGTGAAGATTTGTTTTCGTGCCTGATTGACTGATAACAAGCTGCTTGTGCGATCATATAGCAATACCCCAAGTCGTTCGAGAACAGGAATCCAGTAATCGACGGAGTCTGGGGTGGTATAGCCAATACACAGAAGGTTAGATAGTGACTTCATCAAAGGTCACTCATGTGTCCCACGCCGTCTTCAAACCCCTGCCAGTAAAATATGACACAGTGTCGCAACCAGGCATGGAGAACAGGCCTCTGCATCTATCTGGATCTAGTGCTCTCCCTTTCTCATGAGCTGTTATATGTTGAAAACTCTTCCAAACTCCGAAAGAAACCCAGAGTTTAGTAATGTTGAGGAAGTGGGCTGCTGTAACTACCAGTACCAGCACATCTGAGTCAACTGTGCGTATTGACACTAGTATTTCCTTCTTTGACAGCATTTATTATGTGCAGTATAATGCGGGAATCCGTCTCCTCATGTAAGCATGGTGCAAAACATAATACATCTCGTGGCTGAGTGCGAAGGTCTTCAGTATGTGATGGGTGCTGATTATTTGTTTGTCAGTGCTGAAAGCTTTCATCCTATTTTTTAGGAATGAAAATAATTCAGTCTTGTTATTATCAATACGCAGAAACTCCTGTCTGTTTTGTGGAATAGCACTGGATGTTTCAATGCGTCTGCGAATTCACCTCCCTCTCTTTCTGCGCGTTTCGACGTTTTAACTTTTAAGTAAATATTCATCCCACACGACATCTACTCTAGGTGCTCCATCAATAATGACGACCTTTACTGTTGGGTGCCATCTCTTGTGGAGGAATTAGGTCTTCCAATAGGCACACTAAATCAGACTTGGTACCTGTTTTTAGTTTGTCCATAAGTGACAACAATGGCGGACATACCTGGTTTTCATATTCAAAAAGCTTATCAAGATTTCCACCACGTACCTGCGATGCAATGAAAAGCCTTGAAAACAGCGAACAGTCATTCTTCAAGGATGAGAGTTGTTGTTGGGTGCTGGACTTTTCTCCTACTGGAGGTTGGCTGAAGAGAGGGAGATTATTCCTCTTGATGGGATCTTTGATTAGCTTTGTCTGGTTGATTTGGAGTTCACTGACGAATGTGTCATACTGGTCTTTCTCAAGTTTCTCAATCTCAATCTGGTAAAAAGTGTCAATGACTGCTGCATCCGCAAGGTCTCTAGTATCCAGTACGAGAAGGTCTATACTGCTATTTTCACAAAATGGATTACCCATGTCTTGTGTTGTAGCAGTTAATACTTTAACATCTTGTGCAAATCTCATATGTGAATGCTTCGTCTGCTCATGGTGCCAGTAATCGTTCTCCTTTCGCTTTTTGCTGCAGGTTTAAAATTCTCCAACCACATGTGCCATCTTGGGGCTAGACACCATCCAGATTTGCAAAACTGCAGGGTTCTCAGTCAGACCCATAGCACCACCATCACCTTTCACAGAGGCATTGTTCTGCTCATGGGTCTGGTCAATGGCAATAGCAGAAAAATGTGTTGTCTTCTTCACATAAAAGTTTTCTTTTAGAAACTGTTCATGGACATCCGGATGTCTATATTTCAATGTAATCATCTCACACAATTTGATTGGTATCCATCTAGCGTAATTTGTGTGTGTCCCAAATAAAAGAACCAAGATCTTGCTCAGGGCATCTATATAGAGTAGGAAGTTGACCTCTCTTATTGATCGCACATAAATAAGCACCTCTATCTCAAACTACGCATGATGATGCACCTACCAGAAGTGAAACTGGGGGCATGACACGATTCTTTCAGTGCACCAGTCTTCCAGAGACACGAGTTCGTCTCCCTCCTCCATGCCACTGATGTACTCAGTGAAGGTTTTCTGCTTAGAATATATAGACTGTTGACTGTGACCTGATGAGATCGTCGGGTACGTGTCACATAGTAGGCTTCCAAAAGAGATTCCAGTTCCATGGAATGAGTCTTGTGTACTAGTAGAACTGGATTTTTTTAGACAGCTTTTTCCAGTTCATAGTGATGACAGATTTTATTTCTAAGTTCTGTGGAGATGTCCAGTACCCGATCATATGAAATTCACAGTCTCAGGTCAAAGAGGATGTCAACAAGAGCTCGTTTGTGGAATTTTCGAATGGATCATGGTTCTTAGGTAGATGGGCAGCGGTGTCTCTCGGTAATGGTTGTGTCTCTCGGTAATGGTTGTGTCTCTCGGTAATGGTTGTGTCTAGTGGTAGGCCTACATGTACGTATTCTACAAAGATAAAATTTCCACCATTCAGTTGTTAATTTATTTACGTATTATTTAACTCTCAGAGTACCAGAAGTTTCTAGCATATTATTATTATATCATTATTCATCATTCCTAAAAATCTAGGATTTGTCACTATAATCATGATCCTAGGTGGTCTAGAACCTGAACAACAGGTAACATAACAAATTAGAGGGACCATTACAGTGGCCATTTTTTAAATTGCTGCCTTAAAATTGGACAAATATAGGATGATTCTGGAGCCAAAAAATCCTTATGATGTACGCTTACATTGTACCAATGCTGATATTTGTTTCTTAAAAAGCACAATTCATTAACATATCTGCCGGACTATGAGTAAATTATTGATAATAACAAGATTAATATGGCGGTTTAACCACCAGCATACCGTCCTATTGTGCGCTTCATATCCTGAGGGCTCATTCATATAATTTTAAAACTTTGTAATATAGAGTACAGTTTTAAAACTTCGTATTTATAGTTTAACAAAGTATGTTTTCTTATATAGGTATTTAATTGAAAACGATAGAAAATATATTTTTAATAAAATATGTAATATATGTATATTTTAAAATATTTTTGCAAGTAATATTATTTATATAGGATTATACGATTTATTATAAAAGTAAAATAATTTTAAAATATAAAAATACCTTTTTCTTGTAATGTCATGATATTGCACATTTATATCATTTAATTTTTATTACCAAATGTATATTATGTTGTTTCATTTTTGAAATTAATTTTTCTGGAATTTTTCATTCGAATTTTTTTAAGTTTGAACAATATTAAACAAATAAATGTTATATCTTAATTCATAAAATTTGATAATAACAGACGATACAAAAGTAAAATAGTACCAAAAAAGGTTTTTTTATGCTATTTATTAGAGTACTATTTTTGAATAAGTGAACTGAAAAAATAAGCATTAAAACATTAAATGCAAATAAATATTGTTTTACTAAATATAATATATGCCTTATATATTCAGTATTCAGTTTATTAAATGTTATACACTATATAATTACTTTCTAATTCTATTGCATAAAAAATCAATGCAAATATTATTTTTTTATATATCGGAATTCGTCCTTTTTAGTTATTAATGAATTGAATCAGTAAATCTAAACTGTGTTAAATATTAATAAAACTAATAAAGGATAAATATAACAATATGTGTGTAATACTAAAATGAGCAGCAAAGTAAAGCAAATAAGTCGTTGAGAAAATTTCAACTTACATATAGTGTTGAACGATTTTGACTAGAAGAAATCTCCTTTTTTGGAATATTACGTAAAATAACATTAGTCTGTTTTTATATTCAACTAATCTATCGTCTACCTGTAAACGTTTTCTTGTCCAGAAGTTTCAAATTTTCTTTCCCACTACTAACTATATCTAGAAGATAATGATGTAAAGTACAATTTAGTATTATTTCATATTTATACATATTTACTTATATCGCATCACAGAACAAATTAAAATTTTGATTCCCGTACTATACCATTAACTTTTAGGCCTATAATATTGATCTAATTTTTTAGAATTTAATTGTTAGTCAGACCTACATATATAGGAAGCAAATAAGAAAACTTATAGAAAATGATTGTGTTAGCAATAATTGTCAGCAAAAGTCATTGTTAGCAAAAGTTACTGCTGTAATAAATAATTATTTTAATCCTTCATCATCGAAAACATGTTTGGTTTCACTTTTATTCTCGAAATAGTTGTTACTATAAAAAATTTAAAAGAAATATTCATCTACCTAACCCAGCGTTGCATTATATAATTTTTATATTCTTACGGCCCATGTCCTAAAAAATAAGGTTAAATGCATTGTTTAGTGTATTTTGAGGATTATTTCATCAGTTTTAATTTTTATTATAATGTTGAAAATTAAAAAATAGATCATGTTATCGTTTTATAGATTAATTAATACTATATTGTAATATTATAATTACATTAATTTAATAAAATTTAAAATAATTTCTAATGTTTAAATATATTACATTATTTTTAATTTTATCGAAGTTAAAAGTCTTTGCTTTTTAATGTACATATTTTTTTCGAATGTATGTATATAATATGTATCCAAAACTGCTTCAAAAATCACATTTAAACATCATATAAATACATATATTTAACATACCTCATATATTTTTGTTTGAAATTACGTACTAGATTTATTTTGACTGATACTTATTAATGTACCTGTTGAAGGTAAGGATATTTTAAATTATATTTTATGCGCTTATATTTTTTCTAAATTAAAAAATTAAAATATCAGATTTGTTTCAATCGCATCAAATGTAAAGGTACTTACATATGAAGTATGCATTAAATACAATCCAAATCCATATTGTTGTCAAAGAGAGTAACATATTTCAGAAATAGACCATAAAATAGAAAAATGTTATAATACAATAGATGACATTAATCACAATATCGAAAAGTCAGTCATTTAGTTATTTTAGATGCACAGCTTGCAATACATTTTGCGTTTTTCTCATAATCATTTTATCTAAAATCTTTTCAAGTTTCAGTGTTTGTTTATACTTTGAAATATCACGTTAATCTTATGGGTTATATAATCCGAAAACACATTTGCCAATATTGCTAACACTGAACTGTGAAATCACTGAATAGGGTATTGATATATAATTCTTTTGTACTAACTCTTTCTTCTGAATGAAATAGCCAATCAGAATTGGGACAAATTTACTGTAGCATACAATTCTCCAATAAGATATTTGATTATTCTCTCTTCAATTTCGCTAACATTTAACTCTATTTGTAATAAATATCTACGTTTATTTGAAGTCATAATCGCATTTAATAAAATTGAAGTTTTATTTACATAAGTCCGTGCCGTAGCGTGAAATTTGACTGAGTGGGGAGCGGTAGCACCCCCCTCCCTTCATTTAAGCTTATATAATGTAATACGTAATGAAAAATGTATTTCAAAAATTATATAGGAAAACAATTACTCTCCATTGACGAGGGGGGGGGGCTCAGCCGCGCCTTATTAAGGCTACGATACTGTAAGTTATTTTTTAAAATATTTTATATAATTGATTATGAAATACCTACATTTGAAAAATATACAAGACTATAGGTATAAGAACAGAGACATATTTATGGCATAAATTTGAATATTACATAATAGAATAGGTATATCTTTATAAAGTAGTTAGAAACACATGTTAGAAAAACATGTTATTACGATATAGCTCAAATTGATTTATACACTTGACGCATACTTACTTTCAGTCATATTTAGAATTTATGTATACATTACATATATTGATATATCCTTTTATTATTCGATATAGTATCCATGGAATTACGTATCTAAAGTAAACATAGTTTAAATTTAAACCTTAAAATTTTAGCCACCATGCAGTTCAAATGTGTGCCTATAAATAAATATATAAATAAGTAAGTGTAACTAATTTTAATTATAGACATTTAAAAGATATAACGCGTGATCATGCAAAAATATAACAAACTTTTAAAGTAATCTGAATTTTCTGTTTTATTAAACCAATTATATATATATGATTTTTACCGTTTATTTACAAATTTATTTATATTTCCTTTTTGCTAGTTTGGGGTTTATTTTTTAAGATGCATTATGCTTAACAACAGAAGTATTCATATTATATTGTGCAGGAGCCTGCTTCAATTCTTTTAAGTAAATCACTTATAATGAGTTATTAACCAATAGTATGGTGTGGGACACGTCTGATATTAATGCAGAAATTCTAATGAAAGGCATTTAAAATAGTGTATCATATTTTGAACAGTACCAGATAATTTGTGTCACGAAAAAACGTGTATGATTATAATACAATCATTATAATCAGTGTTCCGCAAACTGGGTTTTTCCGGCCACTGGTGGCCGGTTGCACCTGTAAATATGGCCGCCAGGCCACCTAGAATATTATAAAAAATCTGGCCATTACTAAAATTTGAAACTATTTTTTTAAAGGAAGTGGCCGGTTGTGGTCTAAACAATTATATTTTTGCCGGTAGTACTGAAAAGTTTGCGGACCACTGATTATATTATACATACTAATTAATAGCGATATACTTTTATTATACAAATATATAAATTATAATTTCATAGAAGATGTTGCATGTATTATTTGAAGGAACATTTGTCATTTTCAGTAAACATTTTTTACCATATATTTTGTTTATTGCACATTTATATATATTATATTATCTAGTAATTTAATAAGAAAAATTAACGAAATTAACTCATTTGAATGAATAATTTCAACGTTCGTAAAAAATTATTCAAGTTACTATTTTAAACACAGTTGTAGCTTTAACATGAAATGTAGATTAGAAAGTAAGTTAATATGCAAAAGTGAAAGTATGATCTTCCCGTTAATTTACATTCAAAAATAAAAATAATAAATTAATGCACATTTATTTTTGATTTCATAACACTTTTTAAAATTAATATTGGTCAAATAAATAAGACAAGAACAATATATTAAACACTAGTTCATTACTTTGTCTGTTGATAAGCAATACTTACAGAACAATAATATATTACTTAATAGAATACTTTATATTATATAGGTATATACATATATATATCTGCGCTCTGCGTGAGAATTGAGACTTTTATTATTATAATCTTTAATTTATTTATTTAATATAGCGCCCTAGATTGAAACAATGTCAGCAGCAATTTACAAACATTGACAAACCAAGCGAACTCTTTAGGGTCGCTAATCGATCAACTGGCACAGCTGTCAGCCAGGGACGGGGGAAATTAAATATGGTCCGAACCGGGGTTCGAACCCACTCACACGTCCAACACTTTACTGCTGTGCTACCACGTCCGTTCCCCAATTTTACCTCTAAGAATAGAGATGAATAAGTATATAATAAAAATAAAAATTAGTGTACAATTAAATGGAAGAAGAATGTTTGATAATAGACATGGATCCTATTATTATTCGTTATATTTAAATCGATCTTTTATCGAAATGTGGGAAGAGAATTTCATGATGAGGAAGGGAAAGATGGACAGTAGTACTTTTGGTAAATATAAAAAAACATCTTTCTATATAAAACTTAGCAAAAATACATAAATTTAACGTAGTGATTTTAAGTAATAAAAAATAATAGTCGTAAATATTACGATTTAATATATTAATATCAATATTGAAGAATATAATATAGAAATAAATATTGCATTGTTGAAAAAGATTTATTGCTATATTGCATACTGAAAATTAATTTACTCATATTTTGGTATATATCACATCATAATTGGATAGACGATACTAAATTATACAAAAAATATAAATGTCGAATATTTACTTATTGTTTAATTGAGAATAAAGCAGGATTTTTGCATGTCGATCGATATAAAATCTAATTTTTCATTTTAGAAGCACTGCATAATCCACCTCTGCTTATCTATGTATATGTATGACAGACTAGAGGGTTCAAAACAAAATTCACTTTAATAAGGGCGAAATTAAGTCATTTTATATATAATATGTTAATTAATTTCACATATATGTCGTTAATTTTGACTAATTGCACATACAAACTGATCGCACATATCTATATGTAATAGATTTGCACAAATATCTGCCTAAAGTTATTTATATGTAGTTAATTTACACATATGGGTGATTCTTTAAATAACGACTCAAAAAATGGCCAAAGAGGTTAAAAATTTTTTTTAACCTAATAACAATGAAAATATTAAAATAATAATATAGAAATGTTAAAACACCAGAACACATAACTCATATAAATAAAAATTTAATTTTGGCCTCTGTACAGTGTTT
>JAYRBW010097414.1:0-20167 GCA_036023295.1 Invenusta paracnida | reverse complement strand
TCCGTTCGAAAAGCGGCTGATTTGTTTAATATACCACGAAGAACATTGAGAAAACGTCTGGAAACACACAATCTAAACAATCCGAAACAAGGACGAAATTCAACCTTTACGGAAGAAGAGGAACAAAACCTTATATCGCACGTAAAGCTACTCTCAAGAACCTTTCATGGTATAACTAGAACAGATTTTATGCGATTGGCTTACGATTTTGCAGAAAAAAAAACATACCTCACAGGTTTAATAAATGCACAAAGATTGCTGGAGTTGAATGGTATAATGACTTCGTGAAACGTCATCCAGACATAAGTCTTCGCAAACCTGAAGCCACAAGCATGCACCGTGTTATTGGCTTCAATCGATCGGCTGTCAAGGGATTTTTCGACAACCTTGAGATGGTTTATTCCAATCATAATTTATCACCAACACAAGTGTACAATGTTGACGAAACAGGCGTCACAAATGTACAGGTTCCACAAAAGATAATAGCTACGAAAGGACAGAAACAGGTTGGCAAAGTAACTAGCGCGGAAAGAGGTCAGACTACTACAGTTATATCAGCTGTCAATGCTGCAGGGAACTATATACCTCCGTTCTTTATTTTTGCGAGAGCCAGAATGAACCCGTTGCTACTGACCCAGTCTCCTCCTGGATCAGCTGCAGCGGTGTCGCCAAATGGATGGACCAATCGGGATATATTTATTTTATGGCTACACCATTTTGTCAAGCATTCAAATTGTTCAAAGGCACATTCAACTCTGTTGGTACTGGACAATCATGATAGTCATATCACATTGGATGCCTATAACTTGTGTCGGGAAAATGGTATTATAATGCTTACCATACCGCCTCACACTTCCCACAAAGTTCAGCCGTTGGATATTTGTATTTTTGGCCCATTGAAGACCGCCTATAATAGGCAATGCGATTTGTATATGAAAATGCACCCAGGAAGGCGTATAACGCAATACGATATTGCTAACTTATTTCACCAGGCATACCGACATATTGCAACAATTGACAAAGCAGAACGAGCTTTCAGGGCTACAGGGATTTGGCCTTTCAATCCTAATGAATAAATGTTAAGTTATTAACATTATTTAGAGTTATGTTAGAGTTAAAAATATATTTTTAAAATTAAATAGATGGAAAGACAATAAAAAGTAATTAGTGTAAACACTAATTAATAAAAAGAATTTAACGTGAACACTAAACAGATTTTACTTAAAATTCCGCAAGTGCATTCTTAATTTCAAAACACATTTTGTTTAACCAATAACGAAAATAAAGTAGCTATAATTCTATTTTAAACCCATCTTCGTATACAACATTGATCATTGGCTATTTGCGGTAGTATATTTCATTGTATTTTATTTGTATTAGTAGAATGCAATAATACGGGGTGTTTAAACTGTAATTTTGAATGTCATAGCAACGCACTTGATTATTTAAAATTATTTAATAGTTTATAAATCATGTATGAATGCATGAACACCACGTTTGATTGAATTTAGCTTAAAGGCATTGATCGAAAAAAACCCAATGAGTTGAGTGCTGTACCCAGTATTGGTAAGTAATCGTTATTATATTTGTAATTATATAGTAATTAGTATATTTGTTAATATTCATAAATGCAATTGAGAAGTAACTCATTACGTAATTTTAATAGCATTATTTAGTCATAATTTAAAATGTGAAGAATGATAGATAACAAAGTTATTTTCAAATGCTTTATTATTTGAACGTTATAAATTGATAAATTATAATTATATACTGATACATCGATGTAGAAGTAGTGTCAATAAATTTTGATTTGTTTTATTTTGTTATATTATATTTTTATTTTTATATAATAGGCTATATGCTCCAAATAATAGTCCATTATATATTTTGAAAACCCTACTACCTGAATTATATTTATTATTTTAATATATTAATATTATAATATTATACTTACAATAATTATCTACTTATATTAAATCTGTTGAAGGGGATTTTCTTGTTGCATGTGACTTTTCTTAATATTGTTAAACAATGTAATAAATTATCATACAACCTATATTATATATAACCATATTTATATTTGTAATTAAGAAATGTATATATTTCCTAATTAATAATTAATTCAGAACGTCTCACAGAATATCGCATCTTTTTTTTAATTATTGATATTTTAACCGAAGATTAAAAACGCCTATTTTAAACTCATAGCCATTAAGATTGACCTACTTTAAACTCATAACCATGAAAATTGACCTATTTTAAACTCATAACCATGAAGATTGACCTATTTTATTTGTATTACGGATATTCTTCGGTAAACCCTACTCACATTTAAATATTTTAACTATTGTAACCCACGCTAACTCCATCTTTTCTGTTAAAACGGATGAATACAGTTCTGTTGCAAGATATATTATATGACCATACTATAAAAATATTTGATAAAAGGATAGTTTATTCAAAATTAATTAATTAAATGAGTATTATATTATACATATATATATAATAAATGGCTTTATTTCCTGTAAAATACATATTAATGATAGCATTTTAAATAGGAAAATAATAATTACAGTGTGGATTATCATATATACAAACATAGAATATAAATAAGTAAATGTAGTTGTTTGTAGATTATAATATACATATGTAAATGACATTTACAAAATGG
Source organism: Invenusta paracnida (assembly GCA_036023295.1). Lineage (NCBI taxonomy): Eukaryota > Metazoa > Platyhelminthes > Proseriata > Coelogynoporidae > Invenusta > Invenusta paracnida. The sequence continues at coordinate 17,496 of JAYRBW010097414.1, read as the reverse complement.
TCGTAGGTTGTGTGTGAGACGGTTCACTGATAATTAAACGACCAGGATTAGTTTTAGAATCCTGGTGCGAAGAGTGGAGGACAGGAGGAACGAGAAGTCCTTGAGGATTACCAATCGACGTTCTATTTGGGCATAGTAAATCCAGTCTTTTGGGAATTGAAATTTGTGGGACTATAAGTGCATCATAATGTTCATTAATGAGATAAACATTAATTAAAGGAATGTCACTGTTATTGTAGATAGGAGAAACGTCAAAGTACGTTGTACCAGTAAAAATTCTGATTGTAGTACAAAGTGCTCTAGCGAGAATAAGAGGTACCAAGTCACCGAGGGCGGTATTGTAACACTTTTCTTCTGTGTAGGCTTTCAGCTGATGAGGTTGCATTTTGCATTGCATTTTGCTCACAAAATTAGTCCAGAATTGCCAGACTATGCTGAAGTAAAACTTGATCGTGGACTTCTTTCAGATATCTCTTTATGACCGCTTTCCCCTAGGCATTGGAATTTGCCACGATATTGAGGAATGAGGAGTACGGAGGTAGCCATAGGAGAGTAGAAGTGTCGGGAAGAATCGCTTCTCCTGCTCTTCTGTGGGCTGGGGCGTCATCAAAGACGAGTATACGGCCTTGTCCATCTTGAGGTAATGCGTCACGTAACCGGAGTAAAAAATTGATGAAAAGGTCACCGTTCATTCGACCTCGCTGAAGGTCGTGTAGAACAACGCAATTGGTTGAGCTAATGGCTAAATTGATTGCCAGGTTAGCGCTTCGTCGAGAATTCATAATCCGAACTACTCGCTCACATTGGTGTGCTCTGCCATGGTTCCGCTTACACCAGACGTTTATCCCAGCTTCATCGATAAAAATAAGGTGACAGTTTATGGCATCTACTTCTTGAAAACGATAATTTGTACTTCGAGATACTTCGCCAATTTCGTACGCCCGATCTGAGGCTGCTGCAGAAGTTGGTGTCATATATTTCATTATTAATCTGATCAAGAGTGTACTCTAGATGGTGTTCTACGATGTCAACCGCAACTTCCGTCAGTTCTGGAGAGACCCGTTGTCGCTGCTGTCAGAAGCCGCCTCGAGGTTTTTCAATTTTCCCACTGTTGTATAGAGTTCTATTAACAATTGCCCCGGCGGTTTGCCATTTTATACCCAGTTGACTTGACAATGTGACGTGGACGTCCCCTCTGTTGTGCGCATTAAGAAGGCGTTGTTTGTCTTGACTTGGACCAGGGATATTAGGCATTGTGCACAACTCTGATAAATTACTTTGCGAACTATTCTGGGAAGTATCTTTGTGTTACTTATTTATCAATGCCTCAAATCATAATTGATTTCAAAATATGTTAAAACCTTTCAGAAATTATAGTGTCTACCAAACCTCAGCTATAATGGTCACACGGTTCAGCTTCAACATATTTGTAGTTTTAAAATGCACGGAGATTGTATCCAGGTTATATTTACCCTTAATGTTTACACCAGTTAACCCAGACACTAATGATAAATAAATGGAATCAAAGATATCGGATAATTGTTAATCTTATTCCTAGATGAACAATCTACGCCTTTCAATGGTTTACGCTTATTTTAAACTCGGATTTTCCAATTCTAGAAGTATAAACATAGTTTTCTCTTGCAGTTCAATTGGATGCTGGCAATTTAAAAAAGTTGTATTCAAGTTAGTCTATCTTCCCCGATTATCTGCCGTATAATATATAATGGATGTCGCTTAGATTACATCTAGATGTCGTTCCATTTAGAGGGCAGATAAGAATATAAATCAATATGTATGGAAGGATGTACATATACACATATGCAATAGAAACTTTACCCCCTGATAAAATAAATTATATTTTTTTGGTATATTATCTATATCTATAGCTTTGTAATTAACAATACTATGTTTCAGTATTGTCAACTTATTTTCGCAATAATTGTATAAAATATGTTTCAATTTTATATATAATTATATACGTGTTTAAATATAAATTAATAGACATTAACATTTTGAAAATTGATTTATTTGTCTCATATTTACTATTAATTATTGGTATATATACCATAAATAACGACATTCTGTATGATAATGTGCATACCCATATCTTCTCGTGTAAGACAGGTATAATTTACACTAAATTTTGTTCTTTAACATACTGTTTATTTACTTTATAGTATAAGGTATTTACTATATTTCTCTACTTGACTACTTTACTAACAGCTACATATATATATTTTTAAGTTGCGGAATTATTTGTATTCACAGTAAAAATAGTGTATTCATATTTGATATGTCAATGCCACATTTTATGTGTTCCTGTCTACATTTGATCTGACAAAATTAATTTTTTCAAATTAAAAATCTCGGCTGTGTATATTTGATCTAATATTTCCGCATTTTAACCGACAACAAAAACTCGTTTTCAAATTAAACTGTTTGTCTATCTATATTTCATCTTACATTGCCACATTTGTTCTGTCTCTTGTCTACATTTGATTGGGAAAACCTATATATTTGCCAGATATGGTGAAAAGGGTCAAAACCGCAATATGTCACATCACAAAGTAAAACTTATTTTTCTCGTGATTTTCTTGATTGTAATACTTTGAGTAAGAATAGTATTATTTTTAAATTAGTGTTCCACAAAAAATAGTATTTCAATTTGAAGCAATCATCCCACTTTTACAAGAATATAGATTATTTAAAACTGCACAACTTTGTTAACGTTATTTTACAAATTTATTTTTGAAATTATCAACAATTGTAAACCATTGTGTTCATGTTTGCACCTGTGCGTATGCAAATTATCAACTCAATCAGTGGTCAAATAAATCGATTGAAATATTGAAACAGTTTATAAACGTGTCAGATGTATGCATTTAAATGGCTCTGAATAGGATTATCTTTGCCGATATCGCAGTAATTCATGTTCGGAGTTTATGCTTTTTTACAAATTATTGATTTCGTCTAAAACAGTATAGAGTACTCATAAATTATTAAATAAAAAAACACAAATGATTTGATACACTACTCTAACATATTATTAGTAGTACATTTATATAACTCTATTAAATTAGGCGTAATTTATTGTTAAATTTTTAACTTTCAATCATTCATTTAAATTCAATTCAAACTATATTTAATATGCATAAAGATGAACATTTGATGTATCTGAGAAAACGTGGCCATTTTCAGATTACACTGCACACTGGAGAATGTTAAAACATATGCTCTATTAGTAGGTCAATTTATTATACAATAATAATTTAGTTCTAATTTAAATCTCATTGCATTTATATCATTGATTGTAAGTTTAAATATCAGTGACGTTAACTTTTAATCTATCAACTGTGATCGTATTCGGTTGAAATCATGATGGACCCATGAAATGTATTGTAGATTCTAAATGATTGGGCATAGAAATGTTATTATTGAAAAAGATATTTAATCTGATCAGATCATTGTAAACCTGCTATATTTCTTTAGGATATTTCGTATTTCGTCGATTAGCTGGATATTGTTGGTTAGGCTGATAGGAGATGTGTGAGTATTTTGAGGGAAGAATTACCAGTTTTTGAGTAGAATCAATCGTTGATGCTATAAACGATGGATCTGTAATGGTGTGAGAACAACTGAAAGCAATCCATTCCAATTACGAGTGATTTAAATTAATTGCTTCCGTGAAGGTTATTAAATATAGTTTTACAACGTTTTTGTCTACATATATTCACTATTGTACATCCAAACGATTTCATTTATGATCTTCTTAGTGGTAAAGTGAATGTCGTCATTATCGTCATAAGGAACATTTAATGGGGCATACAATAAATTTGTTTATTCATGACTGATGATGGTTTTAATAGCTTTTTTAGTTTAATAAGATAAAAACATAGCTTCTTAATTTGTTTATATTAATACATTATATATTGAAGAATATATCTGTTCTTTAAACATTTTAAAGATACATTCATTTTATAGTTAATATTTCATGGAATATATATGTATATGATTAATACATTATTATGCATTGTATGTGTGTATAATTATTTGTGTATGTCGTTAAGTTAAGTAAAAGGCGGATAATATGATGGAACATATTCTATTTTTGATGAAAACAGTATTCAATTAATAAATTAATTCTTTGAATTTCTACTTAGATTCCTCACAGAGCCTTAAATGAAATTGTTTTTAATAAAAAATATACTGTAATAAATAATACCTAATTGTTAAGAACCAAAAGACACGCCTATTATTATTAATAATAATAAATAATAAGCTTTATATCGATACAGTGTGTTTTCATTCTTACTTAGAAACAAAAATTGATATTTTAAAGAAATAATGTATTATTTGTTTATCGTTTAAATTCAATATGCATGAACGAAAGGCATGTGCGCTACAAGTAATATTATAACAATTTTTTATGTGTCTCATGTGATTCGTCTTATTTCAGAAAGTACCCTAAACCACGCGTGCCCTAGTTACACCGTTACCCTCTGAGGCAGTGCCAGGAAGTGTATATCGAGGGAAGGGAGACACAGCTTACCCCAACACTCTCAAAGCTTTCCACAATCGCAAAGAGTTGTTTTATTCACGACAGATTTAGGGATTGCGAAGCGGCGGGTTTTCAGTGTCTGATAGATACTGTCTCTCTGGATAGTTGGATAATTGGATTGCAGGAGCATCAAGCCTAAGTGGGATGCCGCAATTTATTCTTACTTTCCTGGTTATAATACAGACGACTCATACACGCCTCTTAACACCATCCTACCCGGGGGAGGGAAACTAGGCCCGCGCTATTTTGGTTTTACTGGCGTTTTTATATAAAAGAAGCTGCGACATGAGGAATTATTAATATTCCGCGAGTGTTAGGAAAATTTCTTGAAAAAAATTGATGATTCCTGTTTAAATAAACATATTTGTATTTTGTTTGATAACTTTGGAATACCAAAAGTCAGAATAATACAAATATAATTGAAAATATTTATAAATATATAATAGCACTAGAAATAATTCGGAGATACCAATTGGACTATGCACTAGAAAAACGAACAAGTTATATGCATTTCGGACAATAAAAATAAAGCGAACTAATACGAATGGAAGATATTAATTGTGAAAGAAAATAAACTTTATAATAGACGAATGTCACGTGGTAAATTTAGATACATACAACGACTCTGTCATCAAACCGATGCAACTATCTATCTTCTGTTTGTAGGCTTATAGACAGCCGGCCACTGTCAACGATCATACCTACACACCAAATATCAAGGCTCAATCTAAACAGAGGGACGAAGTATACAGCGTGGGCCAATTCGCACCCCCCTCCCGATTTTTGAGTGCGTCAAATAGCCCGGGTCGGATAGGATTAAGATCTATGTACCTTGTTGCTCTATATATTTTGTTCCTCTTATGTATTTACATAGTTTCTAACAAGGTGTACTTTTCCAAAGAAATCTAGTTTTTAAACTGACAGGAATGTCTGTTTTGTCATTTGTAGAACTCTATGAGATTTTTCTGACCAAGTATCATATTATTAAACTCATATTTTAACTATTGATTTAAACACATTAAACATTTTACTGAAACACGTAAATTTACATATAAAATTATATCTTGTCAGTTTTTCTCTATTTTTATCATTTTTCATTTTGTCTTTAACATCGGCTAAAATGAAGTTGGTATATTAAAATATAATACAAATGTAAAGTACAAACAACCAATTAACACGATATTTAATATTTACATAAACAATATCAACATTTGTTAAATGATATTTTTATAAAAATACGCATTTTTTTGTATTTATTATTTAATTATGTTTACAATAAGTATTCATATTGTTACAAATAGATTTTTTGTATTTTGTACTCAGGTATTTGATTTATTTATACCTGATATTGATGAAAATAGTTAATATGGAAATCACACATTTATTGGCTGTATATCAAAACACTATTTTTTATAATTATATAAATGCATTTAAGCAACAATGTATAACATGCAATAATTATAGTAACAACTTTTGCGTATTTCTTTATATAATGGACATTTAAATGTACGTCTGCTGTATATTATTATACATTAATGCTAAAGTATAGAATTAGCACATATATAGATTTAGTAAGGATATTTGTTTTGTGATACAAGCTATACCTTATTCGCCCAGGGGCAGATTATGATAATTGGTATCGCGAAGTAAATATGTCAGTATTCATAATATGACCCATAGGCCGTCATTTCTTTTCTCGTTTATACACATCTACATAAGTACACCTAGAACTATACCCAGACTATTGAGGCTAATTCATACCGAGTATTATAATCATCTTCCGGAGCAGCTTTGTAACTGAATTAGTTGCCAGTGAACTGTTACAATAACACAAGCAAATAGAAAGTTTTAAATATTAACTACCACATTATCGGACAAATTGGGTTACACAATAGGTCACTTTACAATAGCAATTAGACTAGATTCACGATAGCTATTTATTTAATTATGATTGACGGATTGACGGAAGAAATATTGTGTTCTTGAAGTCTCAGGTCATACGTGCTATCAATCGAATTGTGATTAGATGATCCAATCGAGATTACAGAGACAAAATGTTTATAATTTATCTACATAAATATGATAACTTTAACGTTTAATTATACGACTTATTGAAATGGAAGTTTATTCATATTTATATGTTTTAGAGATTCATTATCATCTCAGTTAAACTCTGCCAAACATGATTTAAACATTTTTTTGTTTCATGGATTAAATTAAAAATAAAACTTGTTTTTATACGTTATATTATATTTCTAGCAAACATTTTAAATGTATAAGATTATAATTTATATAATTAAATCAGTTTATGCAAATTAAAAGTAAAAAATATGAAAACGTACATTTTATTACCTTTAACACACACTACAGTCTAATCGCATAATAAAATCATTTCGATTGAAAAACGATTGACGCACCACAACCAGATAGTTAGAGAAAGCCTATATGTTAAAGGATGGTGATATTTTACAATAGGCAGTCGCTCTCTAATCGCAATACATTCGCAATTATACTGCAGCTGTCAATACTTTTTCAGGATATGCGTGAATTTCAAATGTAGAATTTCAGCAGAATGTAGAATTTCAGTAGAATGTAGAAATGTAGAACAGCAGAATTTCAAATGTAATCGGATTATAAAATACTTTTTCTATAAAAAGAACTTCAGATGTATTCTCGCTTTACTAAATAAGCTGATACAACAGAGCTGTCCAATGAAATTAAATCAACTTTCTGATTGGCTCTTTTAAAATCATGAAACGGCTGATGATATCGTCTAAATTGCAAACAATAGTTATTCAAATCTTTTGTTTCATAGAAAAAATTCCATTTTCACGAAGGATAGAAATATAACATTTGAGGGTTATAATAAACTATCAATTAAGTATTCATATAATGAGAAGGGACCAACTGAAAGCGGATTTTTCTATCGCTAATGTTCCAATGGCAAGGCTTCCATCAAATTTCATTAGCATTGTTCTTGCTGGTAATCACAGACCTCTCAATGTGTACCACATCTGTACTGCATTCAAATGTAAGGGCTCTTTTCAAGATATTGTTCATAGCGTAATAATGCACAATGATGCACTACATATCTCAGTGTTTCTATTATGATTACATTGTACATTTTTTTATAATAATGGAACTGTTAAATTAATAGTAAAGATGTAGCATAGATAAAATATATTTTTATATTTTATATTTTATAAGCGAATTAAAGAGTTAAATATCTTTTTGGGTATCCGTAAAATAAATATTATCGATAAATGCAACATTACTTGCTTAAATATGGATATCGGTAGGAAATTTTTGGAAGTACACTTTTACAAAAACTTGACAGAAAAAACTAAGTATCAAAATTGGTGATCAAGAGAGAAAAGAAAATCTGCCGCTCAATACAGTAACAGAGAAAGTCGATAACTTCTGCCTTGAAGAAGGAATCATCTATAAACTGGCTACTATCATATCGCCGACTCTCATATCGTGTAGCCAATTGTGTAATGACATTATTGTTTGATGATCGTTGCGTAATCAAAGTATTGATTAAACTGTTGTTACATATGTTTTAAATAAGTAGACGAAATACATGGAGCAGCAAAGAAAAGTGTGCTTTGTGCCTTCTCAAGGTGGTGGACAACTTCTGAAACTAGACAATTATCTTTTACCTATTAACGGAAATAATGGCGATCGTGGGCACTGGAAATTTCGAACCAGAAACTGCGCAGTAACCGGTGTAACAGATAATATCGATATTTTGATAATACATGTATTGCAGACTCATGCGGGTGCTGGAGAAAAATCTCAAGAAAAAGAAATATACACATTGCGAAAGAATACTCAGTGCGCCCCACATTCAAAAGCATGAAACGAGTTTACTCAGACTCTTTCAACAAAGCACTACAAGGCAACTATGAAGAAGTTGTAGATGGGTTACCCAGTCAGAAGAAGTTGTAGATGGGTTACCCAGTCCGAAGAAGTTGTAGATGGGTTACCCAGTCCGAAGAAGTTGTAGATGGGTTACCCAGTCCGAAGAAGTTATAGATGGGTTACCCAGTCCGAAGAAGTTATAGATGGGTTACCCAGTCCGAAGAAGTTGTAGATGGGTTACCCAGTCCGAAGAAGTTGTAGATGAGTTACCCAGTCAGAAGAAGTTGTAGATGGGTTACCCAGTCAGAAGAAGTACAGATGCCCTACAGTTTACACAGCGAGAGGTAAACTTATTCTACAGATTCCACACATCAGGCAAGACATCAGGCAAGACATTGAATTACAAGGTAGAACAAGGTTTACAACAAATGACGGTCATTCATTACATAAAATGGCGAATGATAAAGAGAACTGAATACTCATAGTTGGTACTACACAGAATCTTTGTCATCTTTATTTGTAAACCTTCTTCGTATAAAATTCTATATATATTAATTTAGAATTGCGATTCACAAAAAATACTAAATATTTATGCTTCTTCTTTTCAAAGTGTAGGCATTATCTTTAGGGAGTATAACATGATTTGTTTAAATATACTATATTATAGTAAACAATAACATAGTAATTTAACTTATATATACATTTGAATATACGCGATCCTTAGTTGATGTAATAAAGTTTATTAAAATTGAGTTGATCAACTAAAGATAATGCCAATACTTTGATTGACTTTGATTTAAAAGTATGAACATAATTTCACGCCCTGCCCCTCACAAATTTCTGGATATGGCCCTTTATAAAATAAGACTGTTGCATTATCTTTATTTTAAATCAGCTTGTGGGATAAAAATATTCACCATTTGTTGTCTGAAGAATGAAGCATTAGTATTGGCATCTATATTAAATAAGAACAATAGGTATCAGTTATAATTGGGGTCTATAAAGTATGTTATTATTAGCCAAAAAAAGCAATAAAGTCTGTATAAAAAATTAAAATATGTGTAACATGTCTTAAGGCCTATGCACACCGAATGCAGTGCGGCGCGGCGCGTTGATAATCAATATTAACCATGGCTCACTGCCTCAGTATTCTGTCCTCCTTCTTTCCTGTTTATATGTAGATTTTCTGCAGAGAATGTATCGATTTTTGCTGCACTGTGACGCGTTCGGTGTAGATTGCATTTTCGACACGCAGCGCTGCGTTCAGTGTGCATAGGCCTTTATATATATAAATATACATACAATATCCTAGGTATAGGCCCCAATCGGCTTATGGACTCAGTTTGATAATTTTACATAACTTATGGGCCCCTAGTCAATATATTTTATAATCAACGTATGGGATCGACTACGTTTAAGGTGGAGCCCAAACTAACAGGGATAATATTATTATTGTTATTATTATAATAAGTATGAATAAGCCTCGATGATCTGGGTAAATTTAGATATACTTAGATGTATAAATGAGAAAAGAAATGTCAGCCTATCAGTCATAGAGTATATATTATGAATACTGACATATTTATTTCGTGTTATCAATAATCATATTCTGCCACTAGGCAAATAAATTATAATTTGTATTACAAAACTGCTATCTTTTCTAAATCTATATACATGTATGTACTAATTCTATACTTTAGCATTATGCTATAATAATGATATACACCATACGTATATTTAAATGTTATAAATAAATAAATACACAGAAGTTATTACTATAATTGTCGCATTTTATACATTTTCGCTTAAATGCATTTATACAATTAGAAAAAAATGTGTTTTGTGATACAGTAACACAAATACAGTCATGCATTTCAATGTGAAATATTTTCGTTAAAATCAGCTATTAAGAAGTCGATTTTAAAGAAATCACAGTTTTGAAGAAAAATTGAAATATTAAACTAGCAAACTAGAAACCAACTCTAAACAACAAAACAAACGAAACACAAATTATTTCAAGTATTCTGATTTAATGAGACTAAAATAGTTCTATTTAATAAGACCACAAGCAAGCATATACAAATATAGTGATAACCCTCACACATCTACACACATATACATATTTTGATCGATAGCATCATACAGAACTGCAATAATGGAAGTTGTAAGGCTTATGAGCAGATAAGTGTCAATTTATTTAGCGTGCACTAAAACTTAAAAGAAACTTTAGGGTTAGTATATCGTCTGCATCATTATTGACACTTAATTTTGAATACAAAATATCTGTCAGGGAAGAAAAGATTGTGTAATTTTCATTTTGTATTAACACTTTTTAAAAGATAGTCATATTTATATTATTATCTACGAAACGTATTAAAGTTTATTTTGGCTATTACTAAATTAGCAATGAAAAATTATTAATTCATAAAAATGTTTTTCTATTTTAATATACATATAAATGTATCCAAATGTCCAATAAGGATATGAATTTGTATTACATATATGTATTACATTAATGTCAACTTAATATGTTTAATTAATTGAATAAAATGCGTGAAATACAATTTATATAATTTCCATAGTGGATGTTAAATTAAATGAACTATAGATAAACAAAGAGTTCAAAATGACTGTTCAAATGTTTTAGCTAATACGTTTAATTTTCAATAGTCATAGTAATACATTATGGAGCTTGCAATACTCTGTTGTTTTATACTATGTCAATGCAAAGGCATGGACTAAAAAAAAATAGAACAAACATTTTCACTCAGACTTTCTTGAAATTATCTATCTATACCACATCTTGATTATATAAAGTATCAAGCATATCGATGAAGATTAGATAATTCATCTACAAAATCGTTATTCAGAAAAAATAGAAATAATTAACATTATACTTCGTCTGCGTGGATTCACCAGATTTGTGTGTTATACGGTATGGCTTGCATTATGATTTACAAGTTACAAAACACGAAATTCTAAAGGTTAAACAATTTTTACTTTGTAATGGAATATATGTACAATTAATTTTTATTTAAAAATATAAATTGCCCTAACTTGGTCATCAGTTAAGCTTCTAATTTGCAAAACAATTTAACAAGTAACGCCTGTATTATCGCTAAAATAGCTTTTTACAAATATCGTCAATTTACTGCACGCCCCTACTATTATGAGTGTAGAATGGCGCAAGACTTTTCAGAAACATGGATTGCCGGTGAGAGTCTACAGACGATCCAAAATACTAAGAGATTGCATGAAGAGCAAATCCGACAAACAGCAACAATTCGCCTTAGAAAACTGCTCACTATAAGACAAATCATGTTGCGAACAAAAATGGGTCTACTCTCTAAAATGCCTACAATGCAAAGAATAATATATAGGCAGCACGATCAGAGAACTACTCTAAGATACCGAGAACACCTATCTGACGACAGAAGCTCGATATACAAACATGCACAACAATGCAAGAGCCATTTCTATGTCAGTGTACTAGCCACAAGCAAAAATAAAAGCTGTTTACGTTTCAATGAAGCAATATTTGTCGCACAAGAGCACCAGCGATCTATAAACAGGAAAGGTGAGCGGAAAGAACTTCAATTCTTAATCTTCCAGTTTATTTTTTACTTAATGGATACATACATATATATGCCATTGCTTACAAAACTGTCTCATTTATAACCATAAATATCTTGTTAACTCTATCCATACAGGGAGAGGGGAGGGAGACACATTTTGCCCCTCTTCCAGCATTTTAGCAAGGAATTTTCAACTAACAAATGGGTCAATATAAGCTTCCGTGACTTGTCCTGCCATATAGTTGTACAACTTGTAGCTCTATATCACTACTGGAACCCTATGTGGGCATCACGTGACCTTGGTAAAGAAAAATATGTCAAAGTTTTGTTGTCATATTTTTCATAATTTTATAGTTTCATAATTTTATCAATTTCTTTATTGACTGTACTTCATATCATAATTATCATCTTAACTTTTTTTTTTGAGAAGTCCGTTTCTTGGCTTTTCTTTTTGCGATGCTGGCGATTTTGATTAAAATAATAATATACAATAATTAAGGACTGAAATGGTTCATTCGATGAATAATTGACTGAATTCTTAATTAATTCTTAATTCTTAATTATTAAGAATTGTTTTATCCACCAACCATCATAAAATATAGGAAACATAAATAAAATGTATCCAAAAATCAGATAAAATCATTAAAAATGAAATACATAATTCAAAACAATTATTTGTTTAACAAAAAAATAACAACAACAAAGAATTATTATTTTAGCGATAAATTATGTTTTAACAGTTAATTTTATTTTAAAGTAAATTCTATGAAAACTTGGATTTGAGTTTTTAATGTGACATAGATATGATAGGTGGAAATTAATAATAATAATAATAAGAAGAAAATACAATTTTTTATCGAGATTGACTCCTTTTAAAAAGTATTTAGATGCCTTTTTAAAAGTTCACCTTTCGTGCAATTTGCTCCGTAGCGTTTGGTGATTACGTTGATATAAAAACTATGCTTTTTTAATGCATCTTAGCCTGATTTATTAGAGGTCAAAAATTGACCTAATCTCCTTAGCATTAATGAATAGAGCTGTAGCATCTCTCAAGCTAATTGCTGACGCTCTTGTTCTTTGCTTGGCCTATTCTCCTTAGCATTATAATGACTAGAGCTGCTAGCATCTCTCAAGCTAATTGCTGACGCTCTTGTTCTTGGCTTGGCATATTCTCCTTAGCATTAATGACTAGAGCAGCTAGCATCTCTCAAGCTAATTGCCGACGCTCTTGTTCTTGGCTTGGCCTATTCTCCTTATCATTAATGACTAGAGCTGTTAGCATCTGTCAAGCTAATTGCTGACTCTCTTATTCTTGACTTGACGATGCAGTAATTTTTATTGAAATGTGTAATTTGCATTATCAAGCGTTTAATCTAAAATCCATAAAATTCCGTTTAACTCACATAATTTAGAAAAATATGATTGCTTTGGAAATTAATAACATTAGCGATGAAATATGCAAGAATATTGTTTGTGCTATTTCAGGATTTTAATAATAAATAAATTATTGTTACTTACGTTGTATGCATGAAAATAAATTTATATATATATACATATTTTGTAAAAAAATGAATTTATATCTAAATAAAACGACTGTGTCACAAAAATGAAAGCCCAGAAACGAGCTCCTCAAATGCAAAAATCTAAATTGATATTGATGATATGAAGTACAGCCATTAAAGAAATTAATAGTTAAAGTACGCCAGGATTTAATTGTTACTATTATTACTGTAAACAATCCATATATATACATTAAAAAATATCATTTGTATATATCTAAACTGAAAAAATCATAAAATTATGATGCCAAAAAATGAAGAAAAATCATTGGCAATGAATGATTTTTACAGAGTAATGAAACTCACACAAATACATATTTAGTTATTAGATAATTAGATAATCAATATCAAATAGTAAATAGTAAATAATAGTTCAATTTATTCCATTGCAAAGAATTTTTTCTTATTTTGTTTGCTTTCATATTTTTATGAATTTTCCAGTTTAGATATACAAATGTTGCTTATGATTCTATATATATGTGTATTTTTAACAGTAATCATTGTAACAATTGAATATTACCGCCCTTTTATATCAATTTACTTAATGACTTTCTTTTTTGCGACGGTTATCACCTTTCTTTTGATAATATTTATATTGATTGACTGACTGACTGACTAACTCAATTAAGCAACTCAGAGAGAAAATCGATAATATATTAGAAATGTTCTTAGATGGCAGATTTAGGTAAATGCAGCTTAACACAGACATTAAAATAGGCATTCGAAAATCTCACCAAAGTTTGTTGAAGGCTTGGGGCAGTGTCGACCAGTACATCTGCTTGAGAATGTAGTCATACGCCGGGTTCTTCTGTCGCTTTGCCTCCGTCTCCAGGTGCTCCTCCTGAGACTCGCCTTTGCCCCGCTTGCCCGGATGCCACTGATTGCCCGCCATAGCATTGTAGAAAGGCATCTTCACTGTCCTCCTAGCTCCTGCAGCAACGCCCCCTGCATTGGCGGGGTATTCTCGGTGCAGGGGCGTACACCCTGGGCCCCAAAACCCGCACATATGGTGCGCTGCGATGCTGGCCCCTTGGCCCCCGGAACTTAGGTCCAACAAGATTACAGCAGTCACTACGCTCGTCAAGACAGCACAGATTCGGGACATTGTGACCTTGTATTCTTGTCTCTTGAGAGAGAAAAAAATATGCTAACTTACGTTGACGTCAGTTCTCTTTAACGCGCCCACACCAAAGTGACTTCTGCGTACTTAGTCAGGACCTTTTATTCACCCTTTCATCTGTGTAGAAGGCTGCTTTCTTCTCCCAATTCTAAAAGGGGGAAAATAAATGTTCAAATTGCATCGCGTTTCGTAAATACAGCGCAAACAAAACACAATGCCCCTTTTATCGCCAAAAATGGAAACATATTATGCTAATCGGATTTGTGGTACATTGCGCATTGCAGACCAAATAGTCCACTTATTTGATTCTTACTTTAATCCAAACAGTTTGTCAGATAATCTCCAATTCTTTTGTGCAGAATAGGTAATGGACCCAGTAAATAGAATTGGGATTTAGGAATAATGAAAGAAACCAATACAAAGCGTCCATTATGCTTCCTGTGTCACGTAGGCCACGGGTATTTAGTTCACAATGGAGCTATTGATGAAGTATAAATAGATCTATGAAACAAACAAAGAAATGCTGAACATTATACAAATAATTATAAACAAAATTTTAACTTAAATTTACGTGTATGAATATATAATTTGAATCATTAATTTCGAATTTTTGTAAATATTTATATGCCCATTGATATAATTCTGTTATTTAAAGATTTCATTTAGGGGCATGATATCTATATTTTTGAAGCATTTTATATTTCTTATAGGTGATTGGATAATATTGAAACTGTTAACTCTTTCCTAACGAAGTTTTGAAATCTTGTATGATGCAGGTAAGTAAGTATGAACTTCTTCAAGATTTAAGTTACAGAACCTTGACATTGTCCAATTATATTATTCATACTTTGGTGTATTTTTTACTTAATTATATACTGTATTTATCATATCACAGATTTGTATAACTTACATATTTCATTGTAATCAATATATTTGCGTGAAATTAATGTTAATAGTGTAATGTTCGTACATCTTATATAAAAGAATATCAGGAAGATAAGATATCTTGGTATAAGGTATAATATTGCACAGATAATTAATAAATATTCTTTGTATTGATAAATGCATATAGCCAGCGCTGGTATAAGCGTATATTGGCACATATATCGTTTAACCCGGAATGGGTACCTACCTCATACGCTATCCGAGAATAATAAAAATGTTAGAGTTGAACCATCATTGCATGAATCACTCACTTCAATAACGGTTATACATGTGAAATGTGTAGATGTCCCTGATGTCCTTAAAGTTAAATCTAAGTTAGGTGTTTATAAAATTACTTGTAAAGATTGTGATAGATTTTACTTTGGTGAGAGTGGCAGTGACTTATCCACTCGCATTAAAGAACTCAGATATACTATCTGTTTGTGTTTGATACTAATTGTATTCATGTTATCATGTTAATGTTCAGCAACATCTAAAATTGAAATTCTTTCCTTTAAATCTATTATAGTCAACATTTTGACTTAAGAAACTGTCAAAATTTGATTTGAAAAATACTGATTTGATGTTCACTATTAAAATTGGGATTTTGTCAGAATATTCAAGAACAAAGGGGTGTTTTCACGGGTGAAAGTACATTATAGGTAACATTGGCTTTGAACATTTGAGTATTTAATTATCAGAAGGAATCAGTAGACCATAGGAACCTTTATTCATTTTTATTTTTTATAAAATATTTCTAATTAAAGAAAAACATTCATTGAGTGATATTTTATTACTTTTGGTTATTACTTTATCACACATAGATTAATGATTTTGTTTTTATAAAATTATTCTATTATCTTCATCTTATTACTGAATATTTATTCAGTAGTGCAAATAATATATAATAATGATTATATATGTAAGATGGTTTGCGTCTACGACCGTTTCTATTTACTTAAAAAGAGATATATTTTCGACTGAAATAAATTCTGCCTATTATTGAATACTTATTTTTGTTGATAATATATAATTATGTTTGATTGTTCTATAACAAATAATATATTTTAATATATAATAACTGTTTTATAAAACAAGTTATACGTAAAAATTGATCTAACTTAGTTTTAAAATTACTTACTTGATTTTATCCCTGTATGTAAATATATATAAAATGCTTTTTAATGCCACATATATTGTTTATTGACATTATTGTATGTTTATAATGTTAATAATATAGTTAACATACTACCATAAATTAAAGATAAAATATGGTAAGACTATATCTGTAAATTATGACTTAAAAGTCAGTTAACAGCTAGTTCTATATAATGAGTTTATAAAATTTAACTTGCAAGTTTATTATTTCTATATTTAAATAAATATTATTTTAACGATCTTACTACTACAACAGTAGTATATTGTATTAGTAAAAAAAATTGTTAAAGAAGAAGTCAATCGAGAAAATTACATACTAAATTTAATTTAAAACGTAATCAAAAGTATGTATATAATATGTTACATTTTTTTAAAGAAAAGATATTTTGGATACTTATGTTAACACTTTTAAAAGTAACTAAATTAGTCATCAATAAATTTAAAACAAAAATACTGGGCTCAGCCGGGATTCGAACCAGGGACCACTCGCACCCAAAGCGAGTATCATACCACTAGACCACTAAGCCACGATACTCAAGTGGTTCTAAATGATGATACGAAAACTATTTCAAATTATATAGCATTTATTTATATAAAGGAAAGGGATAGAAAATGATATTTTTATGATTAAATGAATACAGAGTGTCCCATAAAAAAAGGTACCAAGAATAATTATATTAATTTATTGTATATTTTACTATTTATATCGAATAATATGTATATAATATGTACAGA
>JAYRBW010097403.1:0-20168 GCA_036023295.1 Invenusta paracnida | reverse complement strand
TGATATATTGGTTTCTAAGCATGGCAATGAGGTTTTTGATCTTGGTCACAATCTTAGAAATTGAGGATTGTGACAACTTGAACTCTTGCAGATCTCCAGTTACAATCTGTAACAAAATAAATTAAATATTTCAATCAAAACTTAAAAGTTCAATAATTAGAAAATTATCAAATAACAAAAAAAATATTATTTTTATAAAAAAATATATTAATTATTTTTATAAAAAAAAAATATTGTAAAATACTTTCTATAGTACCTATGTTTAAAGTTGAATTGTTTTATTATTGTTTTTAAAAGGCCACCCTAGCGATTGACCTTTTATTTGTCACCAGACTAACTTGAATAATCAATAAAGTACTGGAAGGGTATATTGTGCAACTCTGGGGCATAGAACAATTAATAATGTAATCCATTTCAAATGATTATTGCATTATTGTATATGTTTTAAGATCTGTTTCAAGATAACTAAATTATTTTTTTTTCATTTAAATCAATTTAAATTTACATTTTCATTTATATCAATTTTATTGAATTTCTTACTTTCAATGCCTGTATCTATAACTTGTTATACCATATTAAATGGTAAATATCCCTCTTTTTAATGATAATAATATTAACTATTACTATCATATATTTATTACATATAATATATTGCAAATTAAAAAATCAAAGTTTTATGTTTTTTAACTAAATTTGGGATTTGGAATACCACCTGCTGTGTGGCCTATACATATATATTTAGGCCGCACCTTAGAGTAAATTATACTCCTACATAGAGCTTTAACTTCCATTGATTCTGTATGCAGTTTTATACTACTATGTTGATGCCCAAATGCCTTTGCAAAATAATGATCTAGAAACTGACTGCAGTTAAATCCTTTATGCAGTAATATTGTTTTAGATACACAGGCAATGAATTATTTATTACAGACCACTTACATAAGTTAGAATTGTATGAATATGTATTTTTCGCTCTTGAAATGAATTTAATATAAATATTTAATGCTACTTTGTTGATGCCCATTTAGATCAAATTTATTAAAATAAAACGATTTTATATTGATAAAGATTTACAGTGCAATGTATATGAATTCAATAAGAGTTGAAACTCTATTAATTATTACTGTATGGGCTGCACAGCAAGTGGTATTCCAAATCCGAAATAGGAATACCTTAATTGTGACAAGCATCTTAAAATATTTATTCTACTAAATGATCATACCTGAAATGACCCATAATAAATGGCCAAATAATGCAATGTTAGTGTCAGTTGAATAATCCCAGGAATTGAATCTCCTCTCCCCATATATATCCAAATCGATATGTACAACTGATTAAATGTTTCTTTGGACAGCCTATATCTCTTATTGAATTGAACCTCAGTATATTCTAATATGGGGTTTGATTTATTCCTTATAGCATTAAGTAATCTTCTCTCAAACAATTGCATTCGCCTATATCGGTCGTGTAAATGGAGAATATTCTTTGTTTCGTCCAGTAATTAGCTGTTTTATTCCTATTTAGTTCAAGGACTCCTTAAAATTTTCGAGGACGACTTTAGAATACCACCCTAAGTACTGATAATTATCAACAATTTAATAAAAGCTATTTATCAACAAAATTAAGTATCAGTGATATTAAAATAATCAAAAGTATTATATTTCATAAACAACTTTAACTGATAATTATCAGCAAAAAAATCAGTCGAAATGTTTGATAAATTGAAGATTATATTATTGCTACACATTAGACATTGTATGATTTAACCATCATCTAATCAAAATACAATGATCTAGAAGATCATGTATTCAATTTCGGATAAAAAATAGAAGAATGTCCGCTACACCAGAATCTAATTTAATTTCTATGTACATCATCAGCAGAATTTTGCTAAATTACTAATTTGTTTTTCGAAATTCTGTTGGTGATATACATAGACAATAATAAATGCTCTACTGGTGATATATAATTACTTGAAATAGTCTGTTACCGATATACCCTATATTCAATACTAACTTATGATTTGAAAAATAGGTAAATCAATATAGTAAGCATATTAACCAAAATCTGAAAATATGGAATGTTGCGAAAAAGTTAAAATTAATTCTAGCGTAGTACTATCAGTCTTTGCCTTCTTGGGTACATTCTCGTGGGTGTCTGAAAAAGTAACTATATTAATGTATAGGTGCTCACGCTTTGAGTTCAATTATTAATAGGAAGTATATTTTGATTACCCAAGCATCTTTTTCTTGGTAATTGTGTAGCTGCAGAATGAAATATATATTTAAGGTGTACCTATATTATACATACAATATTAATATATATAAATAATATTAAAATATAATATTTTACCAGGTAATACATTTGAAGCCTACAGGTATTTTCTGGATTTTTTTTTATCTCCTCAATATTTCCCGTAGACGTAGTATTTGTAGCTGTGAAATTATTACATCTTATTGTCGTTTTGGTTTTATTAAAAAATTTATTACTTCCTTTTTTTTGGTTTTTATAACGTTTTTTATTACCCTAAAAACCATTTTGGGTTTTAGATTTCGACCCTTCAAATAATAGGTTTTGTAGTACTCGTGGAATGCCCTAAAAAGCTTTTCATTACCTTTAAGGGTGGCAACTTCAAGTGTTTCTGCACCTGACGCATTCATCTTCTTCAATTCCTGCAAGTAAAATTATCTAACAGGTTGAGGAATGCATTACATGTTTATAATTATAACAACTTAATTGAATAAATTATAGATAGATTGCAATTTTTAAAGTTACTGTGAGTGTTTTCCGATTCTTTTTAAAATTTGTAGTCTACATTAATTTGCTTTAAAATATATCTTTCGGTTTGATGTATTTCATGTATGAGAGCAATTAAAGCGCGATAAGAAATTGTTCATTTGAAAAGTTTCGTATTACTAGCAAAAAGAATGCTCCTAACAATTCCTCTTTTGGAAGACACTCATTATAAATTTTAAATGATTTTTGCAATGCTATCTGAATCTAGATATTTTATTGAAACTAACGAAATATAGTTTTTAAGAACAGCATATATTGATTAGTAAACTTACTTCTCTATACATTTTCCCAGTATTCTTTAGCCAAGAAATGGTGCTGCTTGCCTCCATAATCGAAGATGTAGAGAATCCTTCTTCATTTAATGAGTTCGCTGCTTTTGCGTAAAATTTTTTGTGTTATTTTTATTTTGTTTCTGTGGAGGTATCAGCTGTAGATATAACAGTTGTGGAGGTTAGCTCTGTCGAGATAGCAGCTGTAGAGATAACTGTTGGGGAGATAGCAGCTGTAGAGATAGCTGTTGTGTAGATAGAAGCTGTGGAGGTATCAGCTGTAGAGATAGCAGTTGTGAAGGTCAGCTCTGTACAGATAGCAGCTGTGGAGTTTGGAACTGTTGAGATAGCAGAAGTTTTAGAAACAATGGGAGTTGTTTTATTTATAAAAAACGAAGAAATCAACGGAGTTTTCTTTCTAATTTTTGACTGGTTACCTGACCTAATTGTTTTCCTCTTTGTAGACAGTTGAAAATATAAAAAATAGTATATATCATACTAGCAATAATGAGGAAAAAACTGTCGTAATAAATAAAAGGTATAATTTAATACTTAGAAATATTGAACCTTCGGTATATAAAGTTTAGATGTTATACATACTAATAATATATTATAATATTATATTCGGTCATTATTGTATTTATACATACTTATACCCATTATTGAATTGTTACCCAGAAGTTAGAAACAAATAATTTATGCTTTAATATTATATTGTTCCATAATAAATAAACCATAGATTTTTAAATTAGTGTTTAAAATATTCAAAATATATTTGAACTTTCAGGCTGCCTTTATAATTATAATTATTTTTATACTATTTGCTACCAGTTTATGGCATAGTGCGATATTAACAACAATAAATTCTACTTGATTCATTCACAAATTTGCATAGCTAGGTATGCGAATCTATAAGGAGTATTTATATACTTAATAACTCAATTGAGTTACTATGATACAACTTTTCTACAGCAGGATGTATTCCAATTTCTGTCAACTGACAAAATACTCTTTGATCTATATTTTTATCTTATTACTTTGATCTATGGAAAGGTAATATTTGTTGAGTCTCTCAGTCGCTTCACTGCAATATTGGTTACCAGAGATCACAATTGCATTACACATAAATATATTAATTGCTCATCTGTTGCCCACTAGAGGAGAAGACGACCACTCGACAGCTGTCTTTGTAATACAAGTATGGCACATAAGTTTAATATATAGAGAGCATCTATCCAACTGACGTCAATTTTGTTTATAATATTCACAAATCAATGGCTATAGCCATAGATTTAGCATATTTGCCTCTATTTTTCTGTTTTTAAACACCTACTTAAGATGCCAATCTCGTAGTTAGCATCTCTTTTTCAATCAAAGCTAAATATACCAAAACGTCGCAACGCACTTCACTTCGACCTTTGTCATGTGTATTATTTTATTGAATCTTAATTTATATGTATTAGCGTCATATTATAAAATATTAATGTTTTTTTTTAATATATGGGTAATTTTTTTATCAATTATTTACATTACATTTTTATTTTTATAACACAAATTTATTTCAGGTAATAATGGAGGCAAGACACAGTCAAATTCTAAAGAACACCGACCTTTTTGATGCTGAAAGTAGTGATGAGGACGACAGTGCTAGGCAACAGCATCGTGTATCTGAAGATGAAGAAGCTGGTCAAAAAGAGGAAGATAGGGAAGAGAATGAAGACGATGAAGACAAGAATCCAGTTCAGAAAGTTGGGAGATGGCTAGACGGAAAGGTATAAATGCAAAAATTTAGCTTTATAGCTTAGATATTTATTGATTTGTGTCAAAGTCGTTAAATCATGGATATTAAATAATATAATCAAAAACAAATGTGCAATCTAAGAAATTCAATAGCGAATTTAATCGCCATCATATCATCGTTTTTTTCGATGTTTTCTTTAATCTTGCTAGACACAAGTTTAATATGTAGAGAGCATTCATCTCACTGAAGTGAATTTTGTTTGCTATATTCACCAAAACAATTTCAACCAAATAATTGAGTATATTTTCCTCTATTTTTCATTTTTTAACACCATTTTATCAGCGCCGTAGTTAGCATCTCTTTTTCAATCAAAGCTAAATATGCCAAAACGTAGCAACGCGCTTCGAGATGGACCTCTGTGTATATTTTCTCTATGGTTTTATCATAAGTATTTTGTTGTTTACTCGTGATTTAATGTATTAGCGTCATATAATAATAATATTAATGTTTTTTGTATATAGGTGATTTATTGATCAATAAATTACTTAACATTATTATTTTTATAACACAAATTTATTTCAGGTAGAAATGGAGGCAAGACACAGTCAAATTCTAAAGAACACCGACCTTTTTGATGCTGAGAGCAGTGATGAGGACGACATTGCTAGGCAACAGCATCGTGTATCTGAAGATGAAGAAGCTGGTCAAAAAGAGGAAGATAGGGAAGAGGGAGAGATGTCAGATGAAGAGAAGGAAGACGATGAAGACAAGAATTCAGTTCAGAAAGTTGGGAGATGGCTAGACGGAAAGGTATAAATGCCAAAAAATCGAATTTAGCTTTATAGGTTAGATATTTATTGATTTGTGTCAAAGTCGTTAAATCATGGATATTATAATCAAAAACAGTTGTACAATCTAAGAAATCCAATATCGAATTTAATCGCCGCCATTTTATCTCTTTTTTTCGATGTTTTCTTTAATCTTGCGAGGCATTTAAATATTGATTTCATTGCAGAACTAGTGTAAAGTATCGGAAAAATCCGATAAAATGCTGGTGATAAAAATCAAACTTTCTTTAAATGCACTATTCAATAAGTATCTATGGTTAAACAGTTTTTTTTATTGAAATCTCTAAGAAATATGTAACGTTTTCTTGATTTTTTAGATCAGTGTATTAATTAATATGTAATTGTATTGAATTTTATATTTATAATTAGTTTCGATCATGGTTTCCATTGCCATTTCACATTATTTAATATTTTAAAAATATTACTATATACTTCTTTCTTAAAAAAATATTGAAATTTTAATAATCTAATCTACTTATCTATCATCAACCATTATACAAAAAATTCAGGAACAATGTACTAATAGATGAAGATGGTATCCGTTTCATAATTCTCTATTATTTCAGGGAGCCTCAAAGAAGCCATCAGTACCTCGAAAGAATGTTGCCAAAAAGAATGGCGAGTCTTTTGCTCGTAAGAGTCCAAAAGTACAAAGAGCTCAAAATGACTCTATGCAAATCCACAGTGATGCCCAGCGTATTATTAGAGGTAAATTTAATATCCTCTTTACTGTCAAACAAGTCGAAATTATATGCCTATTTCATCAATCACAATTGTCTATCGTTTATATATTTTGGGTTTTGAATTATCTATTTTAAATTAATATCTCTTAAATTAATATCGCTATTAATAAAGTCATTAATGTGATGGTAATAATTATATTATATTGTATGGTATGATCAGATTATAGCAAATTACTACTTCAAAGCTTAGAAATATATTACGTCAAAAATATATACTGAGGCAAAATAGGAAAATTTAAGAATACTTTATTCACCTGTCTTATTGTCGAAAGTTTACGAAAATATTTGAATTTAACTGGATTTTCTGTTCTTTTTTGTTTTTACAGAGAGTGAAGTGCATCTTCCTTATCATCGACCAAAACAGTTTCGTACCTTCAGCGCTTTTAAAAAGGCCATCCAATCGGGCCACATTCCAACAGAAGAAGAGGATTTGTTACCGGATTCTGTTCGGGAGAGGTGATTTCTCAGATCCTCAAAATTCTGTCGATCAATTTAGTTGTCGTTGGTTATTTTGTTACTATAAAGGGCTTAAATTCTTACTTAATATTGTTCTATTCAATAAACTTTACAATATTTAATTCCTAAAATGAATACCAGCTAGTAGTAAATATGCGTTTTTGTTTAAATGCCGTTTCTTTAGGCAGTATTTTTGCTTAATTTTTGTTTCATTATATATAAGTGTGGTTTTAGCGAAATTTAAATTTAAATTTATTTAGATTATAGCTATTATATATTCAGTCAGTAATTGTTTTTTAAAGTGTATACTATTGATTTTTGCTCTGTTGTGTATATATAATAACTAAGTATATTTACTGTTACTAGAAAGAAAAGTAATATATAAAAAGTAATTAAATTTAATTATAAGTAATTAAAAAGTAATAAATATATTTTATGTGGTAGTGAAGCAGAATAAATATATATAATATGTCATTTTAAAACACATTATTTTTTAAAACAGCACCACAAAAGCCGCTAGAGCCACAGTTGGCGGACATGAGCCAATCGATAATGCTAATCCACCGATCCATATTGACGAAGCTGCAGTCCCATCTGAATGTGAACCTTTGCTTGGTGTAGCCGATTTCACTTCTATTGAAGCTAGCTGTCCTCAACAACGACAGGTTGTTGATGCTACAGTTGCCCCTGTCAGCAAAACCAGTCATGGCGATGACATGAAATTTATCGATATAGATGATGATGACACGGTGTCTCTCGATGTTGACCTGGATAAAGGTGAGTTTTGAGATTGCAGTCCGTATATTTGATTGTTGTAGTCATAGGGTAATAATACCAAGAGAGTTCACTTAGCGCATTTGAATGTATAGTATACATCTAACACATTTTACATACAAGGTAATTCGACCATGTAGATTTCGAATTAAATTTTAAAAATGCTTTAAAAAAATTGCCTCCCTAATTTAAGGTAACATACTACTTTATTCCCATGAAAAGTGTTTAGTAGTATATTAATAAAAATCCATTCTCAATAAAATTTGAAAAAGTCTTTCAATCAAAACGAAAATAGTTATATTTAATAACACGTACTTTAAAGTAGTAATAATAGCGTCATATAAAACCATAAATGTTTAGTCTACACTATAATGACAAAAAATATAAGGTTGTAAAGAAGGCTCACTCTTTTGATTCAAGCGGAAAATCTACCATTTTGAAATTGCACTAAAAATATTAAAATGTGCGTTAGAATGTCAGCTACAATGATATGTAATTTATAGAAGTATAGCTTAAATAATAAAAAAGTTTTTCGATAGAAGCAAATAACAAGTTTTGCCTACATTATTTGGTATGTATAACCTATATTGTACGGGCATTTTATTTCGTATTCCTACGACTTAAAAGTAGGCAAAACAAGTTATTTACCGCTATCGAAAAAATATTTTAATATTCAATTTATCTATACTCCTATAAATTTAATTAAGTATTATTGTAACTCTAATTCAGGCGCACATTTCTATATTTTTTACTTTTCATATAAGTAGTTTATATTATGTACATTTACCGGTTTGAAATTCGATCTTTTATACTGTTTTAGAACGTAAATTACCATCGCATTGGTGGGAATATAAAATGGCGATGTCTGAATATTTAAACAATCATATTTAAACACACATTATTTTTAACCGAGTGAACCCTCTTGGTATTATTGTTGTTGTTTTCACAAGTACATTTAAGATTATGCTGGATGTCACGGTCTAATTACTTTGTTTACATTAAGGGCCTTATATTCATATTATAAACTGAAAGCGGCGCGCGTTATTCACTATAGTAACTGTTACTACTATACTGTTACTACGCCGCTTTCAGTTTATAATAATCTCTTTTTGTTTTTCGCAGTAATTATGCCTGTTTTTCGTTTTTTACTTGGAGACATTCCAATTGCTGTAGAAGCGGATAACGAATCAAATACTATATATATTATATTACAGAATTTATGTACATTCAATTTGCATAATATTAATATTTTACATTATTAAAATGAATAGTAACTAGACATAGTCAATAGTGATAGCTGTATCGTAACTGTATACTGTATTAGTAACAACAATAATTATAAAGTTGAATATAAATTATAAAATAATGACGAAGTAATAATTGACAATAGATTTATCCAGAATATTATAATGGATTGTGTATATTAATAATATAGGGTATAGATATCATATTTAATAATTTTTCATGACACTTAGTTTAGTACCTATAGTATTAAATTATTAATATTTGTTACAAAATATTAATTTATTCACATATATATGTAAAATGAGTTTTGATCAACAAATGTAATACATGTATACTTCTTATTACTTTAAAAAGTATGTTTATTTTAATAAAAAATTAATTTAATTTAAATGTTATTTTTGATATATATATATATATACTTTAATAATTAAATAACTAAATTATTTTCATTAACAAAGAAAGGAAACACGACGAAATATCTAACACAGGAATTCACTTAAATATATCAGAAAAGATTACTTTAATGTTAACCGTTAATTGCTACATAGCTTTAAGTCTTAAAAGTCGGATTCGAAAATTTCGCTATTTACATTTAAGTTTAAAGAACGCTTCATTCTTTTATCAGGGTCAGGTAGTCGCACTTATAGAAAGAACGTTCTTTAATAAACGAATAAGCCCTAAATTAGTCAACGTCAGTATTATATTATTTCTAGCAAATACAAAAAAGTACAACAAAACTACATGCCGTCATGACACTGCTGTATGACACAATTTTAAACAGCTCTGGTTCTTTTGCACATGTCATGTGTAGCGATTGTGATATAAAGCAATTTAGCAATATTCATATAAACCAGATGAATCACCATGCTTTTAATTTAACTAATACGCGGATTTGTTTTTAGTGTCCAAATATACCATCCATATAGATACTTGTTTCACTTTATATAATTTTATAGATGGATTATCTGAAAAATATAGCCTAACAATTTGAAGAAGTGAGCTTGTGACCAAAAATGTAGATCCTTTCTAAATTCTTAATTACCGCGATATAAAATACTAGTAAAATACATTTGATATATTAAAAAAATTATTTTTATATAATAATAATATTTAAATGATGTATATATTTATTTCTTTGAAATTATGTTGTCCAATATGGCAAAATGCACAACATTTTTTAATGTAATGCAAAAGATCCAAATAGAAATATTTTTGATTACTCATTCTATGTATGTATATTATTTTGATTCATTTTTATGGTACCATCATTACCAAATATTTTTGACAATTTTCCACAACTTTTTATCCCAACTCTGTGTTCAGATAGTTCCTCAGAAGAGTCAGCTGCACCATTGATTGGTGTTAAAATAGTTGACACCAAACTGTCGGTACCCGTCACCACTGCTTCCCCCACTTCTGCTCCTCGTTCGTTGAAATCACTAAAAGCAGAGTTGGCAGCCCTGCATCCATTCCCTAGACTGACTATGCCGGACCAGGGGATCATCAATCTTGGAGGTTAGTCTTCTGTTATCGACTTAAATATAAATGTTTTTGTAATATTTTCCCAATTATGCTGTCAATAAGAATTTAGTTGAATCAGCCTTATTGTATTGTTATAATTATAGTATTGTCAAGTAGAGCAATTTCCTTCCAAAAGCTTTGATAAGGGCATTTTCGAAATATTTAATAATATTATATTGATGCTTTTTAGTTGATCAAATAATTTAAATTGTGTTTAACACTATATTTGCCGAACCATATATAAGTTGTTATCTGCCCATATAACTGCAACTTACGTTCTTTGCAATTTCAAACAAAACTTAGACTACTGAAAATGGATTAATAACAACTTTGTATTGTCAATAATGTATAGGTATTAATTAACTCGAGGGGTAGTTAAGGTTTTAACCGTTTTATTGTATGAAGATTCTGGCAATGAAACCCTATTTTTGATAGCTGCCCGAGCTAACTGAAATATTTCGAGTTTCTGGAGACCTTTCCGGTCTATCAAAATATGTCATTTGATGTTGTTTATTCTCTAGTGAAAATCTGTGTTGAATCCACAAATTTATCTTTGTTAGAGTTTGATTCCACATTAATGGATACGAATAGTTTGTTACAATATTATTATATGACTTTAATACTTGAAATACGAATGAATTACTGTATACTGTGCCGCTGGTATCAAGATCGTAAAAGTTAATATTTCCGAAGTTTCAGAAGTTTTCGCGAAACCTCACCCCATTTTCAATCGACTTGCTTCTAATCGTGCAACCAAATCCTCTCTACTGGATACTAAATCTAATCAACTAGAAACTCGGGAAATCACAATTGTCAAAAAGGTAAAATTTTATTATTCATTTATGTTTGCGTAAATTATTGAAGCTTATATAATTATGTAATGTAGCTTAATACTAGTTATAGATTACTTTGTGAAAAATATTTATCTTTGTTGAGTACAAAAAAGTAAAGAATCTGCACTTTTAACCGTTTTTTAAATACACTGTTCATAGTTATTGCTCTATTACTTTTATTTGTTTTAGAAGACATATTTTCACATTTTAATATGTGATTAAAACTGTGAGAACCCTTACCCGATGTTTTACCTGTACAGGTCCAGTCCAGTACAACTGGTCAAGAAAAACTCGAGCTGGAGACAGTGATTCTGGGCCCTGCGGCCCCACCATCCTCTGCAAGTCAGCTAGACCGGTTGAAGGAGCAGGGACGACGAGCTAAATGGCAGGAACACCGGAACATACTGAAGACCATGATGAGGGACCGTAGACTGCAGAGATATGCGGAACGGGAGCGGAAAGAGAGCGGCGCTGGTGTCGATGGCAAGGAAGGGGAGAAAAGAGGAGAGGGGGGACGAAAGGTAGGGTTGGTATCCATTTATTAGATAGTAAGCAACTAAGACAAGCGAGGGTTATACGATGTATATCCCCCAAGAACATAAAGGTGATTCCTAAAAGTACAGTGAAAGAGTTATAAAAAGAAGATTGGTGTTTTGTCTTGTTTATATAAGTGGTATTTTGTCTTGTTTATTCTGTAAATATGCCGTTAAAGATGAAAATAAATTGGATGAGTCAAACCTTAGGACCATTGATGTTAATTAATTAAAATGTATATTTTTTTCTTCAAATTATTAAAACAATTTGACCGATAAGTTATGGAGATAGTCACAGATTTATAGTTATAAATTACCAGAATTCTATCTTGTCATTATTGATGTATGTACATCAATTATAATTTTTAACACATTTTTAAATTATATTTATCCTAATTTAAGCAATCTAACCTGAATTTTTGGATAATTGATATGGTTTATTATTAATATTATGTATTGAGAAAATTAGGAATAAACCATTGATTTCTTAGAAATCGTTAATTTCCATATATTATACCCATGGATATTTGTTTTACTTTTTATACATAGATTGTCTATTTGAATAAATGACGTAACAATTTGAAGAAATAAGTTTGTGGTCGAAATATAGATCCTTTATAAATTTTTAATTCAGATATAAAACACTAATAATTAAATACAATATACCTTTTTTATAATATATGTTGCCCACAAACGCAAAATGCATTATATTTTCAATGGAAATATATTAGATTGATAGTATTAGTAATTAAATAATTATTACAAGTAAAATTCTATTTAAATAACTATTATACAAGTATCTATTTTTTCTGTAGATTATAGTAGATTATTGTAGTATCTGTATTATATTACTTGTATCTATTAAGTAGAGTGATTATTAGTATAATTATATTTATAATATTTAGATATATACTATAGCTATATAAAACAAGTAGCTATAGTTAGTTTTTATTTTCTAATTATGTATTATTATTATGTAATAAATTTGCATATTATGCGCTTTATTAGTTGGCTATACTATTGACTGACCCTTTTTTCTCAATTTATCAATATATACCAATTAGAAAGCCTCGGGTGATATGTCCAGCGATGATGAAGAGTGGAACGAAGATCTGGAAGAGGAGAAGTCCAGCGGAAGTGACTCGAATTCCAGTGAAGAATCTGATCCCGAAGATGTGGATGCTGATGCGGATGTTGATGAAGAAAGCGAGGATGAAGTGCAGTACAAGGTGACTGTCTAAATAGATTGTTAACAAGTGCGACATTATAATTGAGACTTTTTTTATAGATTTTGTGCAAAAGCAGTTTTTGTGTATTTAAGATAGGCTTAGTCATTTATTTGGTAAATAAAAAATGAAATTTAACTATTTTTAGCTCATTGTTTTCTTTTCGATATTATATACAGAAAAAATACAAATTTCCCACAAATCTTCATATTTGAATACTCTTATTACGTTTTCTGTTATATAGTATTAATTTCGTTTACTTTATTAATATGAAATATTATGTGTACTACTTAATTTATTTTCTATGTATTTTTGGGTATTTATATATGAATGGTTAAATATTTTGTTTAATAGAGTTAAAAAATATATAACTTCTTTTAATATTATTATCTTAAAGCAAATCTTGTATGTCTGACATTGGAATATATTTAATTTTATGTTTATCGTTTAATTATATAATAGAGTATTTAGATAATATTTATATTGCTATAAAGTTATCAATAATTTACTTATTCTTTCAAAACATTAATATGTGTCAACCAAACATTTCCTTCAATTATTCTTTTTTCAGTAATTTGGTTCATTTTGGATATTTTGCTTATATTATTAGAATATAATGATGATTTCATAGATATCTGTTTAGATTTATTTTTTCTGAAATATGTAAATGTCTTCTGCCCACTGTTCATTCACAGAAGAAGGGATCTCGAAAGAAAGGAATTTTGTGTTTTATGGATGAAGAGGCTAAATCTGACGACGAAAATGGAGATTCTTCCTCGAATTCTGACCATGATGGCAGTGAATCAGAGGCCAGTCTTATCCCAGGTATAGCTTAAGATTCTTTTAGGATAGAATAAGATTACTGGTTTCGCTAAAACTGATTTCAAAATAAAATGTTGGTTGTTAAATAATACATTTTCACTAAGAATTTCATAGTTTTTGTACAGACCAGTTTCTCTTAGGCCATTATCTATACCGTACTGTGCAGGTTCTATCTAGTACGGCACTTCAATGTGTTTAATCATCCGCCCATTCCATCTTATCACACCCCAAAACTCCAGCTAAACTGAACAGAAACGACACTTGGGCCAAAGACCGTCGTGCGCTTTGTGTTAGAATGGCACAGGATGGTCTGGATCAAGGGGATCTGGACATGTTTAATTCTGAATACAGTCTCTACATGAATCGTAAGTTGTTATGTGTGAAGATGACTTTTCCGTGAATACGGTTTAAAGCGATCTTTCATTAATGTTAATTTGAGATAAGATATTATGTAGAAACTGAAACTACCATAATTTCTAGTTAAACAAAAACATAATTTAGAAATAACTTCCTTGTTATCATTATCAAAAATGTTTTATTAATTTTTCAGAGACAACCGGTACTATGAAATCGTATCGCCTCGAAGACACAATTCATAATAAATTGAATGAAACCCAAGCTCAACAGAAAAAGGTAGTTATCAGATATCACAATATCAATATATCCCGTAGTGTGCAGGTTGCCAATGCTTTTACACATAGCCGGGTTTAAAGAGTTAATTTGATTAAGGTGTTTTTATTATGATACATTCATTTATTCCCAACTTTCTATGTGTAGGTACTTCTATCTCTGTGGTTTACTCGCCTCCCCTCCATCTTTAGAAACGCATCCTCTCTCCTTATGACCATAACAAGTCCTCCTCCCAAGAAGACGAATCCTCCACCTCTACTAGAAGTCATCCGCCCAAGATCCGGGACCTCCACTCCTGGGAGTTATCCCCCAAGTTCGTCAGAGATGATCTGGATACTGGGGTGGCCACTCCACCCAAGCTGGTCAATCTTATTGGTCTCCTCAAGCAGAAATATGGACTCGCCAAACATTTGGTCGAGGGGGAATCCTCAGTTCTGCTGCTGCCCTGGTCAGTCCTTCTCTCCTCGCATTCATTTGTTTATTATGTTAGAGTTAATACATTTTTAAAATTGATAATCTACAATTGTTTTCTGCTCAAAATTTATTTAAAATGCGATATATATATATTTTTTTTTTTTCAGCGGTAAGACAACTGAATATATTTTGAAGCGCTACTTTAAACAGCAAATTCGGTCAATGGGTGAAATAAATGGAGACAATTTCAATAAGTATGAGGTGCTCCTGCAATCGAAGGAACCGAAGATCAGTATGATTACCTTTCTTATATCTTTCTGCCATTTCTATTTTATATTAGGATCAGATGAAAGTGTTTTTATACTCGTAGGTATACTTTTAAATATGCGTTTTTAATTATTTTTAATTCTAAATTATATTAAGGATATAATATGGATTTAAGGATTCTGCAATCATGTTATCAATAAGCGAATATCTATTAATCTAGTTGAAACAAATACTATTTGAAAGAAAATGACATTATTCGAGGGCTGGTCAATAAGTTCGTGGAATTTCTAGGTAGGAAATCATATTTGAAATATAATGTTTTGCCCATATTCCATTAACTATTGGAAATTTTTTTATTTTATATTTATGATATAGTTATTTCAAATGTTGATATCGATCGATACAATTTTGTACATTTAGTCAAAAATTGGGCAGCATGAAATTACCTTTTTAGGACATTGAAAGTGATTTACCACCCCAGGAAAGTTTGCAACAATTGCAAGCTGCTTTTCCTGAACTGTCTCCATCAAGGTCATGTGGTTACTAATGGTTTTCTGAATTTCACCATGTTTATAAGTCTCTCGAAGATGAAGACCATTCAGGACGACCAGCGTTTAACGACCAGTGCAGATATCGAAGAGAGTGTCAGCAGGTTGGTGAATGAAGATTAGTGTAGAAGATCAATGTAGTCCTTGGAATCTCAAAAGGCAGTGCAATAATTCACTCAGGCAGAACGGTTTACTTTCAGCAAGATGGGTTCCATATAATCTTTCTGAGGAACAGAAGCAGGTGCGACTCCAAGGGTGTCAACTGACCATGACTCGATTTCACAACAATGGTAGCCATCATCATATCCAAGGAAGTGTAGCTGGATATGAAACCTGTATGACGCTGAAACTAGCCAGCAATTTACACACTGGAAAACCACTCAAGAACCTACAGATAGTACTCCTGTCAAGAAATTTGTCAATATAAAATAATTTATTTAAATGTTTTTATTGCCGCATATTTTTCCCAACAGAATGTCATGTGCTTTTATCTATAATATTCTATAGATTTATATATTATAGTATCAATTCCTCAGTGAACATTTGTAATCAAAAGTCATTTATATTCCTAAACTATGCAAAACTTCCTAATTAATTTCTTCAGTTGGTGAATTTTTTATCACTAAATATTCTAAATATATTAATATGCAATAATTCCATTTAAAAGATTTTTAAGCGACTGTCTTTTTGGTAATTTTACTTAAACTATATCATTCTACCAACTCACTCATTTGGGACCATACAGGCTCCACCTCGGACTTTGACTTCCTCGGCATTGACTGTCCCGCTCGCTGTCTCGACTTCTCCGATGCCTACATCTCCTCGACTCTCTCTGATCGAGCTACTGCTGGTAACCTGAGCGGGGGTCCAGCCCAACTCACACGGTCGTGGTCCAGGAACACGCCCCCGGATGAGCTCTTTTTCTCCCAACAGGGCGTTACACAAATGAGTGAAGACAAAATCTGCTTTACTTTTTTTGTGTTCTAGGATTTGCTATCATTTTGCGCTTTTCCAGCTGTCTGTTTATCTTCTTGTTTTATAAATAATTTTAATTGTTTTAATTAATTTATGAGCTTATAATTCTACATTAAATTACAAAATATATTAATCTCAATTTTTAACGATTTTACTTTATAAATGCCTTGAAATTCCGAGCTGTACGATACAATACTAGACAGTTAATTAAAAATCGTAAAACACACGTTAATTCCAAATTATGTTACATAGATTTACAAGTCAATTAAAATTAATAATCAGCAAACAATTGTACAGACATCAATAATTATTTTATAAATCGATGTAAAATGTTTTAATTAAATTCTGGGGTACAGTAATCTTATTTGCTCTACTTTTCATTATGAATGCTAAAAATCGATAATATTATTATATAATTCTTGCTTGGCATATAATATAATGAAATATTATAATGTTATAGCTAGAAAATAGTAAGTTTACTGTGTCCCACCTAATAATACTAAGTAATCGTACAATATATTTGACTGTAATTTTAATATGCCTTCATCTTATATTCATGCAATAATTTTGGTTAAATGAAGTACCGGTATTATGACTTGAGGCTACGAGGGAAATCATTTTAACACAGTTGTTTTATTATTTTAAAGTTCACTGGAAATCTATTTATAATAATACCCGCACGTAATTATTTATTGTTTCAGGTTTGTTCAGAACACAGCTCAGCAAACTTGCCAAAAACAACGATAACAACAGTTCCTATGGTAAGTTTTGTTACCATGATGAACTATGTGTGATAGGCTTTTATATTATTATGATTTTTAAAATGGAATATTAAGCGCCTTTAATTTTTTTTTAATGCTTCATAAATTTTAGCTGATCTATTTTATAATATGTGACAAATCAAAACGCTTCTATGTATTCTAGACTCGCATGAAAGCAGACTACAGTCACAAGATACCGTGCAACTCTCCGATTCTCAAGCGTCACAGAAGCTCACACAAATTCTGTCTAAATCTTCCGATGAGATCCCCTTTGACCCGTGTTCCGTTACGCAAACTGGTAATTGCAGTTGCTCTCATTGTGTCATAATTTTGCTACGTTTAAAATTGACCTTTTTGGTGCCTTTAAAGTTTGGATTATTCTTAATTTTCTAACTTGTTACGATCTCTGCTATTTAGAAAATAAATGATTTATAATTTGATTGCCTCCAGCTATAATGACTTATATATATTACTTAAGTATAATAAAACAGTGCCAGTGGTGACAATTTCCAAAATGACGTTTTATTTATTCCCCACAGGTAAAGACAAAGATCGGAGAGCTTTATTCGGGAACTGCAACTCACAGTCCAATATTAGTCAGTTTGTTCCGTTTCGGAGTGCATCACAAGGTAATTAAGTAATATTATTTTTAATGAAAAATAACTGTATATATTAATAAACATACGTGTATATTGCTATATTAAAGGTTCGTCTTAATCAAATATGAAAATTAGTTGTTTTAATACTTTTTCTGTTTGATTAAGCACGAATTTCAATATTTTAGAATTATTTTTAAGCAGTATGGTTAAGGTGGTTTCTACATAATTATATTTATAGGTTTATAACATCAAAATCATCCTTTATACCTTCATGCGTATAATTGGAAGATATTTAAGTAAAGAAAACGTAATTTAATTACATTAACTATTTCGAAGATTGAGCAATTTATTAATGTGATGATTTGTGGAAATAATTATTATAATATGTCATTTATTTACCTTTTTGATATATTTTATGTAATAAAAATACTTTATTTATAACAATATAATTCCAAAGTTTCATAAAACGGATTTGTAATATTTTAAACACTACGTTCTAATATGTATCTTTGTATCAGAAGATACTAATCGATAAGCTCTGTTCGGTAATGACTCACAATCTCAATCAGTGCCTGCACCTGCTGACACAGATGGTAATAACCTTGAGATACTGGAGCAACTGGCCTTCTGACACAGATGGCAGCCAGTTTATCCCAGCTGCTTCGGTATCTCAATCGGTGCCTGCAGCGATATTACTATATATATGTATATATATATATTGGATACTTATTACTATGTCTAAGATGTTTAACAACAATTCTAAATTAAGACCTCAAGTATCCGAAACGCTATTCTGTTATTTCGGACATTTTATAATATGCTCCGCTGTTTAATGTAAACATTCACAACTATGGTAGTGCGATGTCTTGTACTTGTTATAACGGAAATATACTTATTTCTATGGATAAACTGGCTATTTTTATTGTCTATTTTAACCCGAATGCGCTCACAATAGCCACAGAATTTTTTCCTACCAAATGGATTTGAATGATGATTACTACCATTAAGGTACCTCTGATCAATTTGTAAGTGGGAAAATCGAACTAAACGATCTTGAATTAGTCGGAATCGTCGTGATGTCAATATCCATGTATAACGAGAGTGCATGGGAATACGGGCGAGAGCAGAAATAGAATGACTATAACAGACGCGCGTGAGTTTTTGTTTATGATTCTCCGTGCCCTATCATTGGTTAAAGTTTTACTTAATTTTGCTTGGCCGGGAGGAGAAGAGGTCTTTGTTCCAGCGCTCCGCCGATCTTACTACTAAATAACAGTATTCCAATAATAATAAATGTGAAAAACAACATTCACACATTTGTTTTATAGTTATACTACACAGTGATGGGATTTCCTGAAGTATTTTTTCTAATTGTGCTTTAAAAAATCCAGTTTTTATGTCTTAAACCTATATCTCCTTATGACTTTTTCTATATTTTGCTTGTTGGGTATTTTTAGATGACGATTCCAACAGGCGAGCTCTTTTTGGTAATAGTTCACAATCGCAAGCACCATTCGACCCAATTAGCACAACTGAAAGTCAGTATATTCCATTGGCTCCAATATCGCAAGGTTGGATTTTTTTCTGTTCCTATGGCTAAATTATTTCCTAACAATATAATTATGTATATTTTAATAAGTATTCTTAATTTTTTTTTCTGCTTTTTTATTTAAAAATATAATAATTTTACTGTTTATAAAAAAAATTTTTTTAATTTTGATGCAAATGTCTTATTTATAATAAATTATTCTATCAAACCAGATAATGAAGACCTTCGACGGGATTTATTTGCTGGTTCTGCCGGAAATTTTAACGAAACTGACCAACCCCGATTTTCACTTAGTATGATGAATTTTGTTAATATTTATATCCGCATTAATTTTAAGGTTTTTATAACTCAATATTTTATTCTTTAAGGTAAACAAGATACACTTATTTTGGATGACCCCTTAAATCCCTCTTCGTCTACTGAGTCTCGAGGTAGGTTCATACTGTATGTTAGATTGTATAGTGGTTGTTTCTATTGAAGCTACATAAATTCTATATATATATGTATATATATATAGTTTTTATGGGTACGTATCATTTCGGCTTATTTCATTTCGTCTTTTCATTGTTCTCAGTTAATCCGATGACGCAATCAGAATGAAAATATAATTGTGCCACA